>VZTY01008565.1:0-257827 GCA_013400935.1 Turnix velox | reverse complement strand
TGGAGCCCTGGTGTGGGGAATTTGGGGGAAAATGGGCTGGAAAAGGGTTGGCAGAGGCAGGGGAAAAGAAAAAGAGAAAAGGGGGAAGGGGAAAGAGGGGTATGTGGAACCTGCCTAGAGTCAAACTGGGGGGAAAAATGGAAGGACTTGAGTGTTCACCATGAGAGGGTGAGACACTGGAATGGGTTGCCCAGTGGAAGCCCCATTCCTGGAGACATCCAAGGCCAGGCTGGATGAGACATCAAGCAATCTGATCTAGAACAGGATGTCCCTACCCATGGATAACTATTATTGTGTAGTTTCAAGATTTTTCACTTCATTTAGACTTTTCCACATCTCTACAATATTTCAGTGAATGACCAACTAATTTCATCATGAATTTGGAATGCTAATTACCTCTTCTCTTACCCTATTAAATGCTATAAAAAAATTATTTGCTTTTTCTCTGCTGTCTTTCTTTCTTTAAAGTTTTGCTTCCGTGCCCCTTTTTCCCAAGTGCAACTTTTTCCATAATTTGAGGTGATTGATATAACCATTTGCTCTAAGTATTTAAGTTGTCTGTTACACCATTGCTAAAACCATTGAAGTCATAACAATAAAAAAAATATGCAATGTTAATATTTTATTGAGCTTCAGTGGAAAGTGATGTCAGTCAAATAACTATTGTAGCCATAAAGGAAGAAGCAACTCAATTCTGAAAGTATTTAGCATTGATTTTCATAATAGTGTCACTCAAAATAGGGTTTAATGATAATATGTAGCTGTTAAATTTACAGATAACTGTAGTTAATCAGAAAGCTGCAGGCCTCAGTCTTTTCTTCATTCCAAGTTTTAACAAATAATGTCACTAAAGAAAGAAAGGTTTGTTTGAGTCACAATTTAATGAAGTATTTGAGCATTTAGATTAAGAAATTAATGAAACTTAAGCATGTCTTTAAAAGTTAAGCTCATGTATAAATGCATAACTAAATGTGCTGGAGAAGAAGGACTCAGTCCTCTCACAGAGATTCTCTCTTTCAGAGATAATCCATTTTTTCAAACTGTGGCTCATTCTTCCCAGTTTGATTGTGCTTATGGAAGTTGATAACTCTGATACCTTCTTTGGCCTCATTGACATGGAGAAATGAGCTGAAATTGTACTGGCTGGGTCTTGCCTGAGTTTGGAGTTCCTGAGACTGAATTTTCTGCTGAGTTCAATTGGTTTGAGATGTCATATGCAAAAATATTGCAAAAACATTCTCATCATATACTGTAAAGCAAAGAATGAAAAAAATTACATGTATTTAGCCTTCAGATCTACTTAATGGAAAGTTACATTATTTCACAGTCAATTTCACATATGAGTAAGTGATTCCTGCATATATATTTTTCTGTGCAGGACAACTTCTATGTAAGGGTGAAGGCAATTTATACTCTTGGCCACAGTGTATCCCTGATTGCTCTTACAACAGGAAGTATAATTCTTTGCCTTTTCAGGTATGTATTTTTCATTAATAAGCATGAATGATGATAAGATGGTTTCAAAAGTTATCTCTTTGCTTAGATATTTCAAAAATGGATCAGGTCTACACTTGTCTCAGTTAAACAGCTGACAATAATGTAGCACTCACTTCATTTTTACTAGCACCAGTCATATTAAAATATTTAAAAGTACTTGAAAAAAATGTAAGAAAGAATATTCAATTAGGAATAGGTTATATAAAGCCTTTTCTATTTGATTATTTAAATCAATACCTTGAATGTTAGTATGGTGCTGGTCTTAGCACCAGACAAGTGGGCAAACTTATCTTGCAGAAGATTCTAAAGGGCCTCCAGGGTTAAATAATCAATGTTAATCATTAATTGGTCAAAGTGGGCATGTAAAGGCATGGATAATTGTGCTGAAGAATAGTACTGGGTGTGCAATGCTTTTGTTAGGCAGTTGGGTAAGACAGCTGCTGGATTCGCCTTGTTTCTGGGCACTTTTTGAGAGGGAAAGCAATATCCAAATACTAAAAGAAATTTTAAGAAGGTATTATCAGTATCATAGCTATTCTCAGTCTCTCCACCTTCATATCTTTATGTATCACTTCTACCTGCATAACAGAATAGTCTTTATATTATTAAGCTTTATATTATAAAGCTCACACAACTTTTCTGTTCTGCTCTGCACCAAGATCTGCATCTGTCAGATCTAGTAGAAAAAAGTCTATACCATATGTAGAGGACAGCATGTTGTTTGTCAGAGCCTCATGCCTCTGATGAAATATTCAGAGAGTATCCATAGCAGATACATATCCCACAATTATATTCTGGAATATTTTGGAAAAAAAATAATTGAGTCACTCATGGATATTTTCTTTCTACCAGCAAATGCTAAGGCAGATTTTGTGTTTTCAAAACTGGTAACACTCAATAATGCATTTAAGACAGTGTGTTGTGGACATCTGAGTGTTTTCCATCACCAGAAATCAGTTTAGACATAAAGATTACGAATTTCAGAGGTATACTCAAAACTTGAAGTTTAAGTATCCAAGTTGAGAACTCTCCAATCCCTCTGTTGAGTCAGTAGAAAAACCTGAGGGTTTTTTTAAGGGGAAATTCAGTTTCTTCAAAGTCACCCTCTAATGCCTGTTTCTCTATTATCTACAGGGAGCATAAAGTTTCATTTGCAGGAAAAAGACTGGGATATAATAACCCAAGTTTATTGTCACTTTATGTTGTAGGATAAGTATCACTGGAATCTTTAGGTCTGTCATTCTTAATGAAAACGAGTAAGGACTACTTTATCTGCATATTCTGGACAGCCATTAATGATGATTAGGATGATGATCATGATGATAAAAGAAACTAGCAAGGCAGCACTAACAATATGGCAGAGAAAGAAAGGGCAGACTCCTACCCAAGATTCATATTACTAAGAGATGACTGGAGAGTAATAAAAGTCTGTTCAAGAATTTTCTGTCTCAAAATCTAAAATATCTATTTTTAAATCTCTTCTTAGAAAGCTTCACTGTACTCGGAACTACATCCATCTGAACCTGTTCCTCTCTTTCATTCTAAGAGCAATCTCTGTTTTAGTCAAGGATGACATTCTCTATTCCAGCTCCAACACAGCTCACTGTCCAGAGGATCAAACCTCATGGGTAATAAACCTCATTTGCTATGTAGTATAATACTGTTGTGTTACTAAAATTTCCTCTCTAATCCTCTTAAATATTTAGGAATACCAAGCTGTCAGTATAAACAGTTCTGTAAAGAATATAATGACTACAAAGTGATCCATTAGAATTAGCCAAAGAAAGAAGGTTGCAGCATAAGTAAGAGAAGTTGATGTTGTTTTGTGTGTCCTTGAAGGGACAACATGTCATTTGCCAAAACAAGTAATGAGCAGCTATAGCTCAGAATACATATGGCCACTGCATTAATCAGCTGGGAGAGTTTAAGACAAACAGGGGTGTCATTAGCTAGGAACAGTTAAAGGAAACTTATCTGGAAACATTCCAGCAGCTTTGAGAGTGGTCCAGGAATTGGGCAGGTATCAATAGAGGGAAAGAAATGAGTCAGGGAATTAAATATTCACAGGAATTGTCTTAACTCCTGTGTGCTTTCTGGCTATGACCATCTTCATTCTTGGCAAGCTAATATTTTCACTGTGTTTTCATGCACAGAGGTTAAAAAAATCTTTAAATCTTAAAATCTTGAGATTTCCCCCCATTCTCTTCCTCCATTTTTTCAGAAAAAGTGTTGCAAAGGAACCTTTCAAACATTGCTGAATACCTTTTGCAGTTAATTTACTATAATTTAAGCTTGTGAGAAAAAAATATAAGGAAGTTACTTTAATGCTGATGAAGCCATATTGTTCCAAAAGATGAAGTTCTTAGCAGTGACTATCAAGCTGAATTAATAATCTAGGATATTTCTAATGAAGACAAAATGGGTCTGTGTTAGGAGAGCCAAAGTTGGCCAGTTAGTAAGTAAACTAACTAAAGGTTCTTAGGTCCTTGAAAAATCAGTCAATGGACTCTCAGAACACTACTTGATTTCTGCAGTTTTTAATTCTTCTGTTATTTTTGGCTACAAAGGCTTGTATTTTCCAATTGAAGTATGTCCAGTTTTATGGGCTGCTAAGTACCTTTGTTGCTTCATTTGTGAGATGATCTGACAGCAGCTTAGCAAGGCTATTTTGTCTCCCATTATTTGGGTAATGTCTTTCTCCTGTAACACTGTGTGGGGTTTGCCCCACCTGTCACATGTGTGTCATGTTCCACAGATGTTCCATAGTTCTTTTAGAGACATAGATGTCTAAAACTACTCAACTCAAAACACAATTTAACTAAGTCCTGGAGCTGAATGGTACAGAGCCTGAATTTTGACCGTCTTTACTGATAGACACCTTCACTGTTCATCATCTGAAAATACAGCTGGTTCAACTACAGAAGGAAAATATTTTTATGTGGCTTTTTGATGTATAAATCAAGAATGTAACACAACAGAGCATCAGAATTTACAAGAGATTACAGACATTTTAGATGCCAATCTGGTTGCAAGTAGTCAGAAGCTTGAAAACAAATTTCAGCTTGCATTTTGCAATTTTTAATTTATTCCCTGTTAATTCTTCTGGCCCATTACTGGTCTGCAGTGGGTGTCCCTTCAGTGGGGACAATGTCTAGCCATACCAAGTGAGATAACTGAACTGAGCTGTTTCTCCAGGCTTTTGTCTTTCTTACTGGACACTTCATCGTATCAAATGTAAGACTTCCCCTGGACATGCCTGTATATCTTCATGAACAGTGCAAAGAGCTAGCTGGCTACTTTGTGTCTAGCTTTCACCAGAAATCTTGCTTACAAGCATCTAGAATTTGGTAAAAAGGATTAAATCCTTTGAGCTCCTACTTGTCTATACAGGCATGTACACACACACGAGCATAGGTCTATAAGTTACTTGGAATGCTCTGAGATATCTGAGATGCCACAAGGGGCTGATGGATACAAAGCACTATCTCTAGAAGGTCTGTGTCTTTCTGGCTCAGCAGCTGTTAACTGGGGACCCTGAGGACATCTCACTTCATGACAGACACCTATGTTTGGGTAAAGGAATTAATTGCTAAATGAGTAAGTTACCTACTTGGCTCTTTTGTATTCTTGGAATTTTTACTGGCATAGTGGTAGTATGAAAGGTATTTAAAATGGGGTAAGGTATTTAAAGTAGGCAGAAAGTGGAAGTTTTATTTAGGACCATTTTGTTTAGTCTGTTACTTTCATTGTATCATCACATTTCTCAGCTCAATCTCAGGAGAAACATTTTTATGTTTGATTCTCACATCCCAGATTTGTGCTGGGAAGTGCCAGAGTAGTACCAGCCAGCACAGTGGAGCATCAGCAGCACAGGCATCTGAAAATTAATTCTGAAGAGCATCACATAGACTCTAAGTACAGTGGGACTTCATTTTATGATGTACTCTTATGCGTTTTATTAATTGAATAACCCAAAAGCATTTTCTATAGGGAAAATTTAATTTTTAAAAGTCTAGACAACTTTTTCTTCTAAGTCTGTTTGGAATATTCATCATGTAAAGTGGTATATTTCACTTTTTCCCATTTTGCCTTGAAAAATTCATAAAGTAGCTTCTTTGTTAGTTTGTATAGTGATAGGAAGCCAGCTGGGCTTGTCATGTATTTGTTAGCCAGCTGGTAGATGACCATTTACTCTAATTCCTTAACATTTTGAATGTCTGAGTTTACCTGAGTTAAGAAAAAAGTATTTCTACTGGACCTGGGTTACTAGTGTTGCAGGGAGAGTTAAGATCTATTAATAACTGAATAATAGAGCATCTTCCCTGCAGCACCTTTGATTCCTGTTCTCATATTTCAGGTGGGCTGCAAGGCTATTTTGGTATTTTTTCAATATGGGGTTATGGCAAACTTTTACTGGCTCCTTGTTGAAGGACTTTACCTGCACATCCTCCTTGTGCTAATATTCTCCCCAAACAGGCATTTCACAATCTACCTGCTGATTGGATGGGGTAAGTACTTAAACATCTTCCCATAATTTTTTTTCTTAAGTATTTATGTATTAGGTTCAGTATTTCATAGCTGTGCTATTTCTGTTGGATGACCCCTCAGATTCTATAGTTGCTCAGATGAGCTCCAGCATAGGTTACAGTCACTGTGCCATGGGAAACTGCTGAAGCAGAACTGCTAACTTGCTCCTTGCCATGGATCTGACCTGTGCCAGTCTGCACAAAGCCATGGGGTTTTTCAGGATATAGGGCTGCCACCATAAAACAGATGATTCAGGCTAATATGTGAGTTAAAAAAAAAAAAGTCCAGCTGCAGAGCCAGAGGCTACTCAATGCTATTTGCCTTTCCAAAAAGCCCAGTGATATCTTCTCTTTCTGGTTTTAAAGTGCAATATTTATACAGAGCACTTTAAAGCTTCCAGTAGTAGGAGGTCATAAAACATTAAGTTACTGCTGGGAAATGGGAATAATTCAGTGCATGGGAATGGCTCCTTATGAAAAGATTTACACTTTGGTTTTACAGTTGGAAGTGAATTGGGAATGCATAATTGGTATCTTTCTCCTTGTAGGTCATTCTGACAGCTTGAAAGAAATGTATGAAAGACATGTTCTTTGTGTACTAGTCATTATGGATGCATTTTTATAAGAAATAGACTCACTGCCCTGCAGTCTTTGAAATATATCACTTAATGGGTCATCAGATGAGTCTCACCCTCCCTTTTCACTAAGCTATTTGTCATATGCTCTATATTTGTGCAGGCTGGAATTTATTGGTATTTTTTAAACTTAGATGTTTGTGGTCATTACCTCTTTGGATTTTTTCAGGAATTCCTACCATATTCATTATTACATGGACAGTGACACGGATCATTTTAGAGGACACTGGGTAAGTGTATGGGAGAGAAAGCTTAAGGCATCCAACTCTGCCTGCAGTCCTTGCCTTGGAAATAGTGTTGTTCACTCCACAGTGGTTTGCTGCTCTGAAGGGGAAGAGCACAGAACTGAAATGTCAGAGATGGCAATACAGGAATATATGTTTGGGATCTCTTTAACATACTCTTTTTGTTTGCTACTTCTGTGAAAAACTCTAAGGGGGGGAGAGAACAGTGATAGGTTATGAATTATGTTACTCCTGGAGAGTGACTTATAGAGTTATCAGCTTTGCAAGTCAAAATAAGGCTTTAAATAGCAGTGTGGGTCTTTGGATTCATAGCTGCATGATGCTGGGCATTCTAATTTGCTAATGAGGAACTCAAAAGATGGAAATCTAGATGACATTGTGTATATCTAAACTACATTCTCACAAGTGAAGCAGTGTGATGTAAGCATGTAAGATGCATATAGGTAAAATTATCACTAACTAGAGCTAGACCTGGCTCCTGGAGTGTAAAAGGTAGCTGAGGTAAGAATTTTGCCCATTCTGGTCCCAAGGAATGGGAGAGCTTTCCTGACTGGTGGGACAAAGAGTTTTCATGCGGGTCTTTTTTTGAAACCTAATATTTTGCAGTTGATTGTGTAATTAAACTGAAAAATCCTGCCCTTTATGACCTCTGAGATTTCTTTGCAAGTCCTCTGACATATGAACTAAAGGCTAACTCCTTTTTTCCTTTGTCATCATCACAGTTAGAGGAACTCTAAAGGGTATTGCCCTTGCTTAAGATTAATCTTTCAGAGCATTTATTGTCAGAGTATTTGGACTAAAGTGCTTACAGTGAAAACAAAACTTTCAGTTTTTCAGACAAAGTTTCGGGTTCAACCTCACATTTTCCAAAACCATTTCCATCCTTCTGTAACCTAAATATCCCACAAGGAAATTGTGTCATTTCAACTGGGGGATTGAACTAGATGATCTCTTGAGGTCCCTCCCAATCCCTGATATTCTGCATTTCTGTGTAATTGTATCTGTCAGTTGCTTTAGATCTTTGCTACCCAGAGGCTGGTGTTAAGTGCTCATTGGAAGAGTGTACTTACACAGAGTGAAAATAAACTTGACTTCCCTAAAGGTCAACATCCTCCATGATTTCTAGTGGTACAATCTAGTGTGCTATTTGAATATGCATATTGAAACCAAGGAAATAAAATTAAAAGCAGGAAAAAATTTAATGCCACATTTTAATGTGGTTTGACTCATCTATAAGAAATACTTCTCCTCATAGGTCTTGCTTGCCAGATTATATTAATGTCAACTTTTTTTTTTTATAGTTGCTGGGATACAAATGAGCATGGTGGTCCCTGGTGGGTCATACGAATACCAATTTTAATTTCTATTATAGTAAGTAAACTTTGAAGCATGAATTATAGATCAGTTCAGCATTGTGCACTACATATAGCCATTATTCTTTACTGCTTGTAAGGGCAAGAAATCTATTTTAATGAAAAGAAAGTTCTCTGCAGGAGAAATGTTAAACAGATACCAAGGCCATTAAAATTTGTTGCCTTCAAAATTAATCTGCCACCTATTAAATGAGCAGTTGCTTTTATTTGTATGTTGTTCTTTCTTTAAAATCTCCCCTGTTTTTGAGCCTGAGGGAGACAAAAATCTAATTATACTTCAGAATGAATTGCAGATTTGATTTTGCTTGTAAATACCTAGCCCTGCAATTGAGAATCTGATATTATTGCAGCCATAAAAAATTAAATCTGGCTGTGTATATCTTTCTAGTATATATCTTTCTATAATTGGTAGCCCACCAAAACAGTTATTGAACAGGAATTCAGCGTATTTCATGGGGATTTTCCTGCATGAGCTCATTAATATTAGTGGGGAAGCATAATAGAATTCCTGTTCAATGTGATGGTTGGGTAATTAATTTGGCCATAGTATATGATGGCTACATGTCTATTTCTGAGAACAATCACAGTGCAAATGTATACATTTCAGATACACTTATTTGCAACATTTTAGACAGAAAAATTAGGGCATTATTAGGTTAAAAATATTTTAAGAGTAATGATTAGCCCAATACTTCCACTTGGACTTGCCTTTCAGTGGCAGCTGAAAATTGTTTAGAGAGGATTTCCTATCATCTTCATCAGAGTGAATTCTAGAGTCTTTAAAAGAGAAAGAAGTATAAAAATTACATAAGGACTCACAGAAAAGATGTTCTATGATAGGAAGAAATGGGCAGAACCACAGCACGAAAGAATATGTGTACCTCTGAGGAGCTGGAGAATGAGGCATGGTCAAGAGTGAAGAAAATATGCTGAAAGATAGAAGTAAAACAAACCACCTGGTGTTTACAGAGAGCTGAAATTCTGTTCTCTGGATGTTAAATTTCAACAGCTTTCTGGTTGACAGCTGAGACTTCATGTGCCAGAAAGCAATGCTGCTCCAAAGAAGTCTTGGACCTGAAAAAGGAAGTTGTCCAAGTGCTCATTGTCAGACCTGACCTGCAGCTGGATCATAGCAAAGACTGGAAAATGGGTTATGGGTTAAGAAAATGGAATACTAGTTAGTGTCAGCAAGTTTGGTTCATCACAAAACACAGATCAGAATCACTGTTTTGAGGCAAAGGAACAGTCATTTGGCATATCATTTTTTTTAAAAAAAAGATTCTATCACTGATTAGATACAAAGGAATTGTAAGAGATTAGGAAACATTTTGCAAATGACCTTTTTTGACTTTCTGGGTGCACGTTTAGGATCTGCTTTCTCCTTCTGGACTCTTGAGAGTCACAATGTTTCTCAGTAGAAGTATGGTGGGTGTGCATCATGCCATACACAGAGGCTTAAGTCTGTTCTTTAGAATGTAGGAAGACTGAAAAACTTACAGGGAATGGTGACATAAAAGATCAGCAGTAACAAATGGCTTTAGTAGGAAGAGCATTTGTGCAAGTAGTCAATGAGGTAAATACAAGAAGTCTCTGATTTGCAGGAAAATAAAGAAGAGAACACCATAGCTGAGAATTCTTGTCAGCTGTCTTATCTCATAGCTTGATGAAAACCCAGAGCATGATTGATGTTCAAAATTTTTAAGAGGAGGAAGAAGTGTGAAGAACAGAAGAAAATATTAGAGCATGATTTTGAAGATAATACCATGACCATACTTTTGAAAGAAGGAGAAAATCAAGCAGAAGTTTTGAGGAACAGTGGTTTAGATTTTATCATGATATTACATATATGCTTTCTTTCACAGGTGAATTTTATACTTTTCATTAGTATCATAAGAATCTTATTGCAGAAGTTACGATCACCAGATGTTGGAGGAAATGACCAGTCACAGTACAAGTGAGTCATATTTTTAGACATGATGTACAGAACCAAAATAATCCCTGTAAGGTTTCCTCTACCAAAACCTGCTACCAACAACTGCTGTGATATTATAATTACATTTAATTCAGAATTTTAGGTGTGGAAATAGAGATGAAAGGGTGGGGTTTTTTGTCAAACATTACATTCATTAATATCACAAGCTTGTCTTGAACTTGAGTTTAATCCATGAGTAAACATGATTATACAAATAACATGGAGAGTAGTATCTTTTAATGTATAAATATTTCATTTTGTAATAACCAAAGTTTCAAGGTCAAAACCCTGAGGTTAAAAATTTTTTCTTAAAATTTGATTTCTAAAATACTTTGTGTACTACTTGCATGTATTTTAAGAACTGCAAAGAAGTTACTTTCTTCCCAAAAACTAAAAAATTAAATACAATGCTTGATGATGATTTAAAACAACATCTTTATTCTTCTAGGGGAAAACAAATACTCCTGATTTAGATCAACATCATTTCTGTTTAGTTTTTCATTCTTTGTGTTTTAGTTTGAACTAAATTCTAACATCCACTGTATCCACAGCTTTAGAATCAAGGAATATTGAGGTAAATTTAAATACATGGCTAAAATTTGATTTGTTCTTTGTTATATTGCCATATTAGTTATTCTTGTTTATTAGAATAGCTCCTGGATACTGTAATCCAGAATCAAGAGTCAGTTTTAGTAGAACTTATTTTAAAGCCTAGATGCAGACACTGAGCTCAGTGCTTCAGGATGTTAATAGCTTATTTAAATGAGAAAATCCATTAGGAACACTGAAAATTCAAAATTATCCAAGTGGCTTTGAAAAACATGCTCCTGGATAACCTTTTCTTCATTTAAAAAATACTGAATTCCCGTTCTAAAAGCAGGTAAAACTTGGTGTGCTAAAGTAAAGCTGCTCTTTTAAGCTAAGAAAACTAGGATCTTGTGAGTTTTGTAAACATGGCAAAAGTGAAGAAATCTGATAAACTACAGAAAAGGCAACAGAACTAGACTAACACATGGCCTTGCTTCATAAAGCAAAAAGGGTAGGTTTTGGTGTTTGCTACTTGAATTAGCTAAAAGTCTGGGAGAACCAAAGCAAGCTAGATAAAACTATGCATGATATTTAGCACAATGACCAACCTACAGGCAGGAAATCCCCACAAGTTTACTTGTTGTGGGAACTTCCCTTTGTTTCCATGTAGTATTTATGCAGTTTATGAAAACAAGGTACTCCTTTCCTATCAGTTCCATAATTTTTCACAGTTTACTGTAGCACTTCATAGTATAAAATGTTCATTAATAGCAACCTTGTTCATTATTCAGCCCTGTGAATTCTTTGCATTTATCAATTGATTGCCCTATTAAGTTGATTGTATGATCTTTGACTAATACCCATGGGAACAGGAAATTAGTCTCCTTAATAAATACTGCATATGCAGAGCAAATTAGAGAACTGGAAAGCATTTTTGAAAATGCAAATGTATTTTTTTAAATAGAAGAAAGTGGTTAATTTGTATCCCCTTAGAGTAAGTTACATCAGCTGGATGGAGGGAAAGTGAAACATGAATCTAAAATGAATGCTCACACAAGTCAGTTTTACTTCCCTTCCTCTGTCTCACTTGCTTGTACCTGGTTCCACCCTTTTGGTTGTTCATTTTGCTTTTGCTCTGGCTAAGGTTAAGTTGAAATAGAATCATTTTTCCTTGGGAAACCATCATCATCCCCTCCATCTGTATATTAATTTCTTCCACCAAGGAAATACTGTTTGTCCCACTTATTAGTATCACCTCTGAGTGTTAATATTTTACTTTTGAGAACCTTTAGTGTCAGAACCAATTATTTACACATAAACAGGTGCAGCGTCAGAGATATTATGAACAGAGGCAGTCCATGAAGGTTGACACAGAAAAAGTAAAAAATAAAGTCAAACACCTTGACTTTTCCATCAAAATAAATTCACAACAGCATCCTTTAACTGGTTAATCAGGTTGTATATATTGAGACAGTGATGAGTTAATGGACACAATACTATAACTTCTTGAATTTATCTGATACCAGACCTGTATATCATGTATGATTGATTCTGTATAATGCAAGTCAAAAAGTGATGTTATTAGAATTAAATAAGTGAAAGATAAAGGATAATGAGCAATACATCATTTTTGTCCTTTCACAGTCAGCTTCAGAGCAGCTCCTTCCTTAACTTCAGCAGTGTTTTGAGATAATCTGTAGTATGTAATAGATAATGATATTGTTTCGTAGTATATGCTTAAATATCATCAATGAAGTGATGAGATTTTAGTATTTGGGAATAAATCTGAAATTGTTCATGAAAACTTCACAGCTGAGATTATTCTGGATTGCATTTCCTAGCTGATGTTTTCATATGGTGAATGTGCAATGAACAGCCCAACCATACAGCTGAACATTGAAAGAAAATTAACATCGATTTCAAATGAGAGATTTTACCTTCCATACAAGAGGATCTGTCAGTGTGACTTTGCAGAAAAGCATTATTCCTTTCCTCTCTGAGCCCTTTGTGCCAGGTAAAATATCTGGAGAGATCTGATGGCAGCTCATGAGACAATAATGCTGTAAAAATCCACCCCAAAAATGTGCTATGAGCCTAGGCTGAGAAGTAGATTTTTGTCAAAGACAAGCAGTGGACAAGTCCTGCACCCTGTTGCTGTTCAGAGGGCAACTGAAAAAGGGTTTTTTGATTTAGAGAGGACCCAAAACCACTTGCCAGCCTTTGGGAGAGTGCAAAAATCACCAAATAAGCATAATGTGGAATTGCACATATTAATTTATGAGATTACTATGTGGTTTATCTGACTGCAAGCCTGAAAAGAACAGTTTGCAAAAAGCGACTTTTGTTGCCTGCTAATAAAACTGAATTCACACAAGGCTTTTGTAAAGGACACAGCATTGGGTTCTTATCCTGGTAAAAGAGGAGGTTATCATTAAATCCAAGCTTTTTTCTCTTTTATTTTCCCAGGAGACTTGCAAAATCCACATTGTTGCTCATTCCTTTATTTGGAGTTCACTACACAGTGTTTGCTTTATTTCCTGACCAGAGCTCCAATACTTATAAAATAATCTTTGAGTTGTGTTTGGGATCTTTTCAGGTAAATATAAAAGTTTTTATTCAAAAGATATTTTATTCACCTAGGTTGGTCCTGCCTACTAATCAAGAAATATTGTCTCTTTCTAGGGGCTGATTGTTGCAGTCCTGTATTGTTTCCTGAACAGTGAAGTAAGTCTGTTTTCCTACTGAGGATGTTAAATATCCTTTTCAGTAAATGTACAAGTGCCCCTATAACTCTACTCTGACACATGAAGATGTTTAAGGTGTTTGCATTCCTCTTTACAGAATGGGTGGTAGTTTCTCTGCGAAAGGAGAAACTGATGTATTTGGATGAAAATGTACAGCCAGCAGATTGAGAGAGGAGATTGTTCCCAGTACAATAGTGAAATCAATCTGTAGAGTCTAGAAGAATGCCACAAAAAAACCAAAAACAATAGAAGCCAGAATATTTCTCCTGTGATGACAGGCTCAGAGTTGAGGTTGTTCAGCCTAAAGAGGAGAATGCTCCAGGGAGATCTTACAGCAGCCTTTGACTGTAAAAATGGGGGATTATAAGGAAGATGAAGGACTATTTAGCAGGGCCATAGTGACAGGTCAAAGGGTAACAGCTTTAAACTGAAATAAGGTAGAATTAGATTTTATTTAAGGGAATGCTCTTTAATATGAGGGCATATGTTCCAGTGAGACTGGAACAGATTGTCCAGAGAAGTTCTGAATGTTCCATCATTGCAAGAGTTCAAGATCAGGTAGGATGAGTCTGTGAGCTATGTGAAAGATCACAGAAGCAGAGAAATTGGAAGGGACCTCAAGAGATCATCTAGTCCAATCCCCCTGCCAGAGCAGGAACACCTAGACCAGGTCACACAGGAAGGCATCCAGGTGGGTTTTGAATGTCTCCAGAGAAGGAGACTCCACACCCTCTCTGGGCAGCCCATTCCAGTGTTCTGTCACCCTTACTGTGAAAAAGTTCTTTCTCAGATTCCTATGGAACCTCCTCTGCTCCAGCTTGAGCCCATTGCCCCAAGTCCTATCATTGGAGGTCACTAAGAAGAGCCTGGCTCCATCCTCCTGACACTCACCATGATGGCTGGACTAGATGAGCCGAAACCGTTTTATGATTCCTAGAGGTTCCCATTTGAAAAGCTCCTCACTTAGAAGAGTATTTTCACCTCATCTTGTGCTTTTCTTCTAACAGGTGCAAGGGGAACTGAAGAGAAAGTGGCGGAGCTTGTGCTGGAAGCAGACAGCAGGCAGAGATTACAGACTGCACAGCTGCTCCATTTCTAGGAGTGGATCAGAAAGCATTTCTCAGCTCCACCGCAATTCAAGGGCTCAGTCATTTATGCAGACAGAGACCACCATGATATAAATCAGATCCATCCCCCAAAACATGACAAATTGTGGGATCCATGTCATTCATTACACAGCTTGATGTGATATTTTATAAAGTGTACAGTTTAGTGCTTTGCTTTTCTACACCTTGGTATTTGGGAAATTAGTTTGTGCAGCCAGTTGATGACAGGCACCTGCCCCATGGAAGCTTTCAGATTTCTTTTTTTAATTATATTCCTATTAATTCTGCTATTCTCTTGACATTTAATAGCTGTAACTATTCAAAAATCATATCCTATAATGGTCCCTTTACCCTCCAACATGTCTACAAAATGGATCCCTGATATCCTGCTCAATACAGACAGCTTTGGTATGTGTTGAAAACATTAAGATGGAAAGTAAGAAAACTCCTTACATATTATTTTTACTTAAGGAAACATTTCTTAAGGATCAGGAAGTACTTTCCTACTTATGGAAAATAAAAATTAAAAAAATGTAAGACTACAATTAACTGCTCTGGGAATTGAGTGTGCTAACACAAGAAATCATTAGCATCATTTATATGGAGTGAAGAAAGGTTGTCCTTCTGGGCCAATTGTCTATATTTCTGAGGTTTCTTTCTACCAAATTTAATTCTAATACTGGTTTTTCTTTCCAGAAGTGCCTGGTTTTATGTTAAGGTGCAGACAGTAGGGCTACCTTCACAGTCCTAAAAGACTACTGCAATAGTTGTTATAAGAACATAATTTTCCAATAGCACTATGGGAATTATGTTTTTCTGTTTAAAAAAAATTAAAGACCTGTGTTAATCTATTATTAAACACCTTACTGAAGAGTTGCTGTACTGCTAGCACAGTCTGGCATGGGATAAACAGCCCTGGTAGCTTATTTCTCATTGAAATCTTTTTTCTAATATTTTCACAAAAATTTATCTCTAGAACAACATACTTGGCAGCTAAAACAAGGAGCATTGCAATAAAGTTACAAGTCCCATTGAAGGAATAATGTAAATGCTTTTAGCTTTATTCTATTTTGTATCTGTCTGAGCCAATTCAAAATTTAGTTCCAGCCACAACTCCAGCAAAAAAAAGACAGATTCCCTGAAAATTGCCATAAAAGGCATAAATAGAAGAAATTCTAAACAAGGTCAAGCCTCTTATGTAGCCACTTTGTAACAAAAAAAAGGCAGAGAACTGACAGATCCTTATAAACATACACAGAACATTTGCACTCTTTAAAAAAACAAAGTAATATTTACTTTTTGTGTCATCTTTGACCATGTCATCTCTACAAAGTAAGTGGAAACAACATATTTATGTGCACAAGTGCCTCTAAACAGCAAGAGTAATTGCCCTGGTATTTCAGATCACAGATGTATGGAGTTAGCAGGATCCAATGTCCATTATATTGCCAGAGAAAGAGAAGAGCAGCATCAAAGGCATATCCTGGCACACATACATATGCACACTTGGAAACTTTACCAGTACAGGGTGTATTTGACAGCTGTCAATGTGCCCATACACCTCTTGGTCTGATTTCATTCAGCTCTTTATTAGTCAAACACAATATGTTTCAATGGAATTATACTGGAGTGACATAGTTATGCCAGACCAAAGATAAATAAGGCCCCATGCAAAGTCAGCATCTCTATGGATGTTAAGTGACACCAGCCTTTACATATGAGGTGTGGTTTGAGTTAAACAATAGTCATGTGATTATTTTCTACTTTGCCAGGTTTGGTTTTAAAGAAGCCATTGATCACTTCCAGTTATTTAGATTGTTTTCTGCTGGTAAATATGAGAATCCGAAGTAGAATGCCTAAAGACAGCCCCAGAGGATCTAAAAATCCTCTACTTAAACTAAATATATTCCCAAATTCTTTAGACTCGGAAACAACTGCTAAACTTTAACATTTTTCCAGGGTCTCTGAACAACCTTGCCAACAAAGTCTTAACAGCAAATTTGTGAAGGTAGGTTGGACATATGGAGCCTGCTCCTATACCTGAAGTAAATATGTCTGTGCTCTTCAGGCTTCTTCATCCGAGGTAGCATTTAGACTGCTCAGCATTTTCCAAAGTTTTCCCCAAAATTTCCAGGGTAGAAAGCTTGACAAGCACTCAAGCACACTCATCTCCATATTCAAAGGAGATTTGTTGAGTGAGTTGGCACACACACAGAGCAATGACATAGAAACAGAGATTTCAACCACTCAGCTCATCAGTTTCTTCTGCTTGAAGCATCACCAGTTGTACACATCTATAATTCATTAATGTCCTAGAGAAAACTGTCTTTGTCCTAATTAGGTTTACATGGAGAAAACCTGAATTTTAATTATTTCTCAATTGTATGACAGAAAAGTCTTATATCCCACTTTGATTTGTCTGGTTTCAGCTTTCAACAATTGGTTTCTTGGTTTGGATTAGGCATTTGGCTTTTTGTCTTTTGTAGATAAGCCATACATTAAAACAAAGTGCTTTTGACCACTAGAAATTTTCTTTACATGGAGTCTCTTGAAAACCACTCTAAGTCTTGATTTCCTGAGAAACTAAACATGTCATGCACTTAAAATCCTGAAAATGAAGTATTTTCTCAAATATCCTTCCTCATTCTCTTCTGGGCCCTGCTCCATTCGTAATAGTTTTGGCCAAGAGAAGCAAAGGAACAGGAAAGGGAAGAAATTTCCTCCTCTCAGAGTGCACACACCACTGATCACATTTCTCACTCCCGCTTGCAGCTCACATGTTGATGCCTTTGAAATCTTTGCCTTTCCACAGTCATTTTAGCTGACCAGGCAATAGCAAGTGACACACAGTGAGGTTATTGTGATGGGGTTTTTGCTACACAAACTAGTAACTTTTAAAAATACCCTTGGCCTTGGTGTCTGGGTCAGTTGCATTAATGATGTGCAAAATAACCTTAGGAATATGGAGTGTGTCCTTCCAAGCCATCAAAAGCAGTGTTCACTTTCATAAAATTTTAGTGAATTGGTGTGAAATTTAATAAGTGCTGGAGTACACAGGACTCAGCAGACTGCAGCTGATCATTGTGATGGTGGAGCAGGTGCCCAAGTGGGGAACTACTCTGTATAAGCATACATTGGATCTGTACTGCAGTGACAATAGGTAATTGGAGGCAAAAACATTATGAAAAGCCACCTACAGTCAAGCTGGAGGCAGCCTGACATGCTCTGTAGCATCTACTTCTTGTCCTGGGGCACCACAGACAAGTTTCCCTCTGCCTTTAACATGAAGGGGAAACAAACAGGTAGAGACCCTCAGAAAACCAGAGAATCAGGCTGGGATCCCTTTATGAAGTTGTTAGCTTTAGGAATAAGCACGTGTCTCACACCATTTTTAAGGACTAAGATGAGCCCTTTGCATTATTTGGCTGCTATTGACTGTGCATTTGTTCACTTCAGCAGAGCTACTGCAAATAAAGCCTACATTTGCTTTATCTTTATAGATGTTTGAAAAAATCTGGTATAAGTTAGGCATTAAATGTCTAATAAAAAGGAAAAAGCAGCAGGTCACTAGCAGAAATCTGACATTTATATAAAGGTTATTGTCTAAACATAGGGATACAGGGAACCCCTCTACCAACAGAAGTACCTTTGCATTACCATGAGTGCCTCTATAAGCTGTGGGCTGTCAGTTCTACCCTGAATTAAGAAATAGGTATTCAGAGATATTCTGTTGGTTGAAAAGAAAAATGCTGTGTTCCAACATGTATTTTACCAGAGGTTATCAGGGTAACATTTAAAGGATACATTCCATGATATGATTTAACCACTCTGCCTTCAGCCTGTTCTGCCCAACAACTACAGTACTGGGTTACATCTAAATCTAACATTTCCATCATCAGCTGAAATGCCCCAGCCCCTGTTACAGTCACTGCAGTAGGTTTATCATAAGCTGTAGCTTTTTTTTTTCCTGGCACATTAATAGAAGTATTGCTTTGAATTTATCTTTTATCATCTTTATCAATACCTTTTTATCTTTCAAGTATGGTAAAAATTAAGGATGGTGTAAATGAATGTGATTATTTTTTATACAAAATGTACAGATTACAATGTTGTATAAATTAATGTGTGTAAATAGATTTCCTTTTCATACTGTTGTTCACTACGTTTCTTCTGGTTTTGCCCTTTTGTTCTTTTCTGTTCTCAATTTTTAGTGTCACATATCCAATAGCCTTCTCTGAGATATGTTATATATAAAGCTGTGAACAAATAAGTGTTTACATCTTTATGCTCTTAGAGATATTGGTTAGTAACACCATAATGAACTGAAGAGGAAGCAGAGAATAAAAAATTGAGGATTTCACACAGAATGTATTTTGTGACTGATGAGATACTCTCAAATAATATTTTGAAGACTGTCTTGGTAGCACAGGATTTCCCAATTTGTATTCTATTACATGGACAACTAAAGGTGGAGGTTGCTCCTGCCATGGGAGTAGGCACAGGGAAGAGACATGCCAGGGCAAGACAGGCAGTGGTGCAGTGATGGCAAGACCATCCAGGGAGGTGAGGATGGGACAATGCTTCATCCAAGCAGCAGCATTCAGCAGGAACAGAGGACAAAGCAATGTTTTTGCTGTCCCTCACAGACTGGTGAATGTATCCCCCTTCTGTATCTGTCATTATCTCAGAAGCTGCAGGTTTCTCTGGCAAGCTCCTTTCAAAAGGAAGGGTCCCACCAAAAAAAATGCTGGATAATTATAATGCTATCAATGCTGACAGACTCCTACAGCTAAAAAAAATAGATGCCCATGTACTGGAGAGGGGTGAGAGGGAGCAGCTTCAAGAAGCAAACACATCTATCACAATTTCTGCATGGCTCTGCCTGGCAGAGTCATCATTTGGGAATCTCTTCTGTGCTCCATACCCATTATCACTGCCTCACAGGGGGCTTGAACTAAGCAAAGTTCCTTCTTTTCTCTGATTGCACCAAGAAGCTTTGAACAGGGTCATTTGGAAAGGTACAGAAGGTGACAGTGTCTCAAAAAGGTCAGGAAGACTGCCTGTGTTCCCTTCCCCACCTCATGGTAACAGAGTTGAGCTAAAGAACTATAGCAGTCAGTAAAAGAACTGATATTGCAAACTAAGTATGTTGACTGCAGGATGAGTTTTCTTTCTTGTTTTCCTGGGGCATCATGTAATCCAAATTCCAATCTAGCTCCCAGTTCTGCCAGTTTGCTTGTATCCAGGCAGAGGCTGGTGACAGAGCCTTTAGGTGACAGAGGGACAGTCTAAAAGGACACCCACATAGACCAGGAGGAGCAACCAGGCACAGGGTGAGAAGCCTGGGAGCCTGTGTTCAGAAAAGCAGCAGTGCCCAAGCCCAAGTACAGCTCCACATGGCCTCAGGTGGGGATGTCAGACACCCCTCAGCATCACACAGGTCATTCCAGCTGGCAAAGAGGATTCTTCAGGCTACTACTATGCTATGCAGTAAATACTGGGCTCTATGTGTCAAACCAAATAAAATATTTTCTATTAACTAAGCTTTACTACTTATCATAGACTATTTTATTGTTTTTTTCCTGACAACACATGCTGGGATATATTGTAAGCTAGCTGACACACAATTTAAATTGAATTACTTAATAATTAAGTATATGCTGCATGAAATAATTCACTAAGTTATATGTAGTATTAAACTAGTTACAGATTTCCCTAGCAGCATATAACCAGTGCCATGGGACATTCAATTAAATATATTTGATTGGGAAGAATAAGTCAAAATGAAGAGCCATGTTTGATGTTGAAGTTCTGTATTTCTGAGCTGGTGCCTTTGTAATTGGGACTGCTTCTCAGCACAATCCTGTTAAGCTGTGAAATTCTCTGTTCAAAAAAGCTTTATTTAGACATAGCCCTCAGCCACTGCTTATCCTTAGTTTCCTGCTTACTTTCTTCACCTGCTCTTAATTAGTGCCTTGAGGTTTTGCTGCATGTCTCTGTGGGATGTGGAAAAATACTCTGCAAATGAGGGAATCAGTAAGCAAGCTTATAACAATTTAATTAATAATGGATCCTGACTAGGAGATCTGTACTAGGGGACGGTTTGTTATATAGAGCTCTTATAATTAGCAACTTGAGAATTAAAATGCAATTTGAATAATACAGAGAATGGTGTTATGGAGGATGATTGTTTCTTAGCTAGGTGATGGACTGGACAATTTAATCATTCCTACAAATTTTAGCTTCTGTTGTTCAATCCATATGGCCTGTTTTAAAAAGCATTTAACTTGACCTTATTGCACAACAATAAAAACATGAAGAAAAATACTGTTTCCCTCAAACACACACCACCTTTAAGAAATCATTTTCATCTTGCCGATACAGACCAAAGCATCCTGTTTCTTGGATTAGGAAAATAGTTTTTCAGTTTTGACATTTGAAAGTGCCATTTTGTCTTGTAACATATGGAACTTATATTGATAATAAGCTTCCTAATAATCCTTTAATAGCCCAACATGAACATAAATCAGGGTGCAGCTCTGGTTACTCTTACTGGTGCCCCAAATATGAACTGGTTTCAGCTTGGAAGATATGGTCAATACAGGGGTTTTATCATTTAGCCCCAGTGCTTTTCTATCCAACTTTAAACATCTCAGTGAAGTGCTCCATTCATAAATCCTTCTTTTTGACTTAAGGCAAAGCCAAAACTCCATCCAGAATGCTCATCCTGCCTCTGGGATATGTCCAGGCATACCCCAAGGACCTACCCTAGACCTTCAAGGGGATGCAATGGGGGAGATCCTTGTCCTCACTACCAGTTCACCAAGTGCTGCTGCCTCTCGGGCATCTTTCCCTCTCACTGGCAGCCTGACAGGGGTCTGTTGTCTCATTCTTTCAGCTGCCTATAAAATCTGAATCCTAACTTAGACAGGGCTGCCACTAGTTTTATTGCCCCACTCCCACGACATTCAATAGATATTTACTTTATAACCTACACTGGCTTTGCTGCAGTAAAACATTGAACTCATAGCAATGCTTTGGAACAGCTTAATTGTGGGGGGAAGGTCAAATTTGAAAGGATTAATGCTGAGTAGTAACTGTTTGTGGATGCACAAATATTAACAGAAGGAGACTTTTATGGTTCTGATTCCTATGCAAATCCCATACAAAAACCAAATGTTGACTGGCATTGCCGAAATTAAGCCTGGAGGTTAGAAAATTGTTTGTCACAGGAGGAGTGAGGTTTTGAAAAACCCTCAGGGCATCTATGGAAAATTCCACCTCTAAATCCTGTTTATCTGGTACTGAGGAAGAAATACAGTACAAATCTAAATCACAAAGGGTTTTTATCTCATGATGCACTTATGCTTCTTACACTCCCATAAGACTACAGGATCTTAAATACATTAATATGCACAATTTTTAAAAAAATACATAGGAAAAACCAAAAAAATTAATAAACCTTTCTAAATCTCAGAGTTTAAACATGTCAATGATTCAAAAGAATTATTAGACTTTTATTTGCTGTTAATTGCTATGATAAAACTCTATCAATACTACTTCAATCAGCTATAGATCTAGGCTGACACATTCCAATATACCTGGATGAACAGAAACTGCTGCTGACATAGATAATTTAGAAGTGTGAACATTATGAAGAGACCTACAGTTTAAATTCACCTGCCTCTGTTGTGCCCTGCTTTCATCCCTAGCTTAGGAAAGTTCACAATGACCTGTTCACATACTGACCCACAAATAGTACAACTGTACTTACATGTATCTTTATAAACTTTTATAGGTTCATGACTGTTTTCAAGTTTTTACTTTTTTCTCTTTATCTGACCAGGCAAGTAGGATATGGAGCATCTCTGAGGGGCTTCTACCTCACTGATGCCCTTTGCTCACCCCAGAGCAACAGCCCCTACCATCAGCACAGCAGGCCAGCACCCAGAGGTGACAATGAAAGCATCACCAACCCTCCCAACCCCCTGCCTAACCAGGCAGGGTCCAGCAGGCCCCCAAGCTTTTCACCTCCCACCATGTTCCCTTGGGATGTGCCAAAGCAACTCACCAACAATGTCTTGGAGTGGTGACACCAGGAGAAGCATCCCTCAAATCTCACAGGGGAACAAATGGTAACAGATCCCCTTCTCTGGTGGTGTTAATAGGAGAGTAAGGAGGCAAAGTAGGAACAGCTGGGGGAGGGAGGAGTCTACATTGGAGCCCAGGTGTGAGGGATTTGGGCTGAGCTGGGCTGGGGTAGGACATGACACGACATGACATGACATGACATGACATGACATGGCATGACATGACATAACATAATGTACATGGAACCTGTTAAGCAGCAAATTGGGTGGAGGAAATGGAAGGATATGGATCTGTTGGAGAGGGTCAGTGGAGAGACATGACCATGGTTTGAGGGCTGGAGCACTTCTGTGTGAACAGGCTGAGACAGTTGGTGCTGTTCAGCCTGGAGAAGAGTAGGCTTGAAGAGATCTCACAGCAGACAGCAGCTGAAGGGGCTACAGGAAGGCTGGGGTGGGGCTGTTTGCCAGGGCACACAGTGATAGGGTGAGGGACTATGGTTTATAAACTAGTGCAGGGTAGGTTTAGGTCAGTCATTAGGAAAAAAATTCTTCACCATGAGCATGGTGAGACACTGAAACAGTGATTCATCTGCTAAGACAAAAAAGGCAAAAGCCCCTCACACCACCAGACCAAGAGAGCACTTCTACACCAATAAGAAGATAATAAATTTGGGAAGCATTTAATATAAACCATGCTCCTTGGTCTCATTACCAAACTTAAACACTGATATTAACTATGTCAGCTGATGGGTTGTGCTTGTTTTGATTCCCAAAGCCCAAAACAGTAATGCAAAAATAAAATTCTCCTGACTTTAACATAGCTTGAAGGACTTCTAGTGTATCTGAGATTTTTTACTGAACCATATGTGGCTTGGCTCTTCTGTTCTCCCAAACCAAAACACAACTATTTTGGTTTTCATGCCTTCACTAGTGACCAGGTTTTACCTGTTTAATTGCTAATAATTTACTACTGGTGCAAACCCAGTAGCCAGCAGGCTGCTGACCATCAAAGCGCAGTTCTAAACCAGCTAAGCAGAACACCAATTTTTTATGGTGATTCATGAATTTGCTCTTCAGTTTTCTGCTGGCAACTTGTTCACTTTTTTTTTTCTTTACAAATAAATCTTAAAGTTTGCCATCTGCCTAAATAAAGCCAGAGGTACATTCCTGCAAAGCAATCTATTGCTTCTTCCAACCTCAAATATGTCTCTGCTATTCCTGAGTCACTCCTTTGATCTGTTCTTCAGGTTTCTCAGCAACAGAGACAAAAACACCTTCCCAGGGCAGAGTTTTGTCTCAAGATGTGGCTGATGAGAGATCTGTGTTTTGGATACAGGGTTCTTCAAGTGACATCCATGGATGTCCTGGTATCTCAGTAGTTCTTTGCAAGAAAATAATTGCTGCTCTAAAATAAGGGGTATCTCTTTACCATAAATTTTATTGCTTTAAATATTTGTATTTTGAGCTGCTGCTTTATTGTTTCTTTACTGTATCTGCTGGGGGTGCACTAGTGACAGTGTGGTACCAGCCAGGAGTCCATGCTATCTCCTAAAAGGAACACTCTAGACTCATTCAAGTACCTGAGTACATTTCAGGCTTTAAATTTGTACTTAAGTCCTTAAATGTAAGTGGATCTCAAGGAGCTGATCATAAATGCAGTTCAGAGCAAAGGTGCATGGCCTTCCCCTATTTGTTTTTATAATGCAAATAACATTTAGTCTTGAGAGTCCCTTTACTAACACCTACCTTTTTATAGCATCAGTTTGTAACTATCTAGTCTTTTGCGTTTCCCCTGGGTGCACTTTCTTCTTTTGCAATACTGGGAATACTTGATGATGTTGCACATAATTCCCTTAAATTTACATTTGTTGGCAATGGCCTGCACCTTATTATCATCTCTGGATACATTTTCAGAATCGTTATGGCAGGAGGAAAACAAGAACAGAGCTACAGTTGAGACAAGACAGACATGAGAGCCCTCAAGGCAGGAAGCTGAGTCTGGAATATGAAGCTCAGAGGGCATGTGCCAAGGCAGAGAGCTCTGGAAGACCAGTGCAAGTCAATACACTGCAGGAAGGAGACTTGAGCATCCACACAACCATCAGCAGAGCCAAGGATATCCAACCAGAGGCTTCCACAGAGGACTGGAACCCTTTCCTAGTGACCTTGGTGTTGACAGTGTGACACGCCACTAGAAGAGGATAAGGAGAGGGCTTGAGGCAGCTGCACCAGGACCAAGAGAGCATGTTTTAAGGCTTTAGTTGACTTATTTTAGCAAGTGATTTCATGAGACAACAATTTCATCTGAGGCCATTAGGCAACAATTCACACAGCCCCAGATTTGCTGGGTGACCTCTCAGTTGTGAGTTCCAGTGGGATCTCTGGCTCACCCATCAGGAAGTCTTGCTATCACTGCTCAAGATTTCTGTTTATTATTTCAGATATCTTCTTGCAAATGTTTGGTTTGCCTCCTGACATGGTGTTTTGAGTCCTGAGATTAATTACAGATCTATCTATTACAGACTATTAATTACAGATCTGATGTATGGATGGCTTGAGAATATCATGGGAGTTACTTAAATCAAGATGGCTTTTATCACATTTAATTACAAAGAACTTGAGAGATTTGATGTAGAACTGCTTGGAATAGATTCCACTAGGCCTATAACTATGTTACTGTGGATGGAAAGAGCTTGAGTGAATTAAAAGCAGTTTCAGAATTTGAAGAAACAAAACAAACTGTTCATGAGACATAAGAATGACCAGCTGAGATGCAAAGACCCTCTAGGCCAGATTTATTTCTTCTTCTCTTGGTGAATAACTTGGAGGCAGCTTTTCAGTGTTTTGAATTACTTCAAACAAGTAAACAATTAAGCAGGTCTATCTAGATCCCAGCATCAATTGCCATTCTTAAAAATTCAAATGTTGTAGATGGAAAACTTAAGCAGAAAAAATTCTCAGACTCTACTGTGTCACAAACCTTTCAGCTCAGCTAGAGCAGATAAAAATGCAAGATATCAGTAGATTGTATTTAACAATAAAAGCCTGCCTTTGTAGCTTTCATCCCAGTTTTAACCAAGGTGGATATTGTCAAGATGAAATTTTAAGACTGCCCAAAGCAGCAACTCCTTCCTACCTTTCCTTGCTTTCCTCTCCCTTTGGGGACAGGAGCTAAAAGGTAGAATTTTCCTGTGCCAGAAAGCTTTGCTCTGCTCATTTGGCTGTTACAAAAATTCACCTTGTTGTTTCTTGCAGTTGCAAGGTAACAGCTTATGATGTCTCTTTTTCCAAAAAGGAAATCTATCTCCTCAAAAGTGTTTTCCTTTTTATACTTCTATTCACATATTGCTTCTTTCATTATTCATGTCCTTTTGGAAACACTCTAGCAAAATCTTTTGCATGATCATATGAATAGTTTTCAAAGCATATACATTATTCTTTTTTCACCAGATTCAGAGCTTTTCTCTCCCTCAGAGGCTATAAAAAGATCTAAATATGATATTACAGGTGGTGAAACTGGAACAAAGCTACTTAATTTGACTAATATCCCTTTCACTAATACCTAGTGTTTAGAGACCCTTTCCATTCATATCCTGCTACATTCATGAATAAATCATGGGCATATTGCAGTATCTGTGGGTTTCAGCTCACAGTATTTATTTCTGAGGGCATCATCCAGAATTTAAATAAAGTAGCACAACCCCTGTATTGCCAGTTCTGAGTGATTTTGTGAAAGGAGCAGCTTACTTCTTTATGGAGCTGGAAAAGGGCAAATGAACTGGTTTTGTAGAAAAGGAGTGAGACCGTGATCAGGAAGTTAATTAAGCAATCAAAGTGTTTTGTTTCTAATACTGCAGGGGCTGTCAATTCACATTATTTGTTATATTAAATTCACTGGAGTGGAGCAGGAGCTAAGGGTTGGTTTCTGTAAACCAGAGTAGAGAGCTGATTCTTTGGAGCTCCTACTTCAGAAGGCAAGGGAAGGGGATTTGAGCAGACACAAGGTGTGTTGCTACTCAGTCTGAACCTCTCTCTCAGTCTGGGCTGCAGACACCCCTGAATCTTCTCTCTATTAGGTTCTTTGATCTATCTGACTTATTTTTCCAAAAGTTAATTGGTCTAGATGTATTCCAAAACATCACAAGTGTTTTGTGTTTCATGACACCCTTCTTAGAATTAAACACACCCCAAATTCTGTCTGACTCCTGCCCTTCCAGCATCTTTTAAAATTAAAATTTATCTTTCCTGAGCAGAGGTTACTACAGCTGTGTAAATTATGTCACACGGAAAGTCACATTTTCTCAAATCACTTTTTATTTCTGTAGGAAATAGCTTCTGAGACTGCAAATTCTTCCTCAGATAGCAATGGCAGTTTCCAGTCCATGATGTGACAAGTAACACTAGCCTTTCATTCTCACAGAAACACAGAAATACAACTGGAAAAGATTTCTGGATCCCTGGACCAGGCCTCTGCTCAGAAGAAAACTGCTGCCATCCTGGGTAATGACAGCTGTAGCTGTGTCCAGCCAAGCCATGGAGTCTCCAAGGATGGCACTTTGGTTCATAGCCAAAGCTTACACTGACAGCCCTTTGCTCAGTGGGTTTCTGTCTCATGTTACATTTAATCCCATTTCTAACATTTTGACCCTTGAATGCCATGTAACTGTAGCTTCTTTACACAACAAATCCCTCTAGAAGCATCATTTTTCTTCACTTTGTGTCATCGCCAGCTTTCATTAGCAAATTCCTACATGTCTAGACCTAGATCTTGTTTTAATTCATGATTACTGTTAAACTAGATCAGTCTCAAGGCTGATTCCTGAGGAATTCTTCTGACATCTCCCTTCACCTCAAATAGGATTGCCTGCCATTTCAGCTTGTTCTCTACACCACTCAGACTTACCCTAAGTCTGCCTAACATATGTTATTAGACAGGCATGTGCCAAAGGTTTTGCACTTATTCAAATGCATTCAGCATTCTCCCAAAAAATTGGCTGTTATCAAAAAGGACACAGAGTTAGCTGCAGAAATCTCATATTAATTTCCACTCTTTTTTTTTTAATCTTTTCCATTCCTTCTGTTACTTCTTCCTTAAACAACCAAGAAGATGCTGCACTACTTTTGTATCTGTCTGTCTGATATCTAGATAGGTGATTACTAGTTACTACTGCTCTTCTCCTGACACTCAATACACACTTGGTGCTGAGGACTATAGACTTTGGTTTGAAGGCTTAAAGTTTTGTGTACCAGTTAGTGACATGACTTTGTAGTCATGTCACTTTGAATGCCAAGTAACACTCCAACCATAGTCTGGCTCCTGTACCAGACTATCTAATTAATTAGATTAATTTATCAATTCAACACAGTTGTTCTAATCTGGTTCTCAGAAACATGCATGTCTACACACTGAATTTCTTTTTTTATCCAGAAAGGAGCCATTTTTCAAGTCTCTAGATCAAAATGTTTGTAGAAACCAGTGGAGATGTCCCTGAAATATGTGCTATACTAAATGAGGGCAGAGTTGGTTTCTCAGTTACCATGCAGCTGGGGTGATGTGGGCATTTCATGGGCATACATGAAGTGTGGCAATACTTCTGCCCTGTGAGCTGCATATCAGGTATTTAATGTGCTCAAGAGGCATAAGTAATATTCCACATATGGTAGATAGTTAAAAAGAAGGTGATCTCAAATATTATGTGGATAGGTGAGATAACAGCTTCCATGGCTTCCCCTATTTCCCTGCACTTTGAGGCTTTTCAGGGTCCTATGCCAGCACCATGACAAGTCCCACTAACTGTTCCTAGCTCATCTCTACCTAAAAGCCATTCAGTTTGTCTCCTGACAGTCCCATGGGGCTCTCCTGGCACTCAAATGATTTACTGGTTGAGTGCAGCTTGAGAATGGTCACCATAATTTTTCCAAGTTTAGATTGTCATTCAAATTTCACCTTGTTTTCTTTTGCTGCTTGCTTCAACTGGAAAATATCCAAAGCTCTACCTGTCTGCAAAAGGAGTAAAGTCAAAGGCAAGTACAACTGGAGGAATGCCTGGAGGAATGCACCTAGTACAATTCTTGATGACTGTGCAGACTAGTAAGGCAGGGTGAGAGAAACTACAGGGTATTACACTATCAGCTAGTGTCTGACCATCTCCCAGATCCTCTTTTGCCTTTCTGGTGTCAGCATCTTGTCTCTGCTGGTCATAGCTGACTATCTTAGTTGTGCTGGACTAGAAGCACAGTGCAGAGGATTTGGCAAGCTGGCTATTGAAAGGGATGTGTTTCAGACTGAGGAAAGCAGAGATTCATCATTACAGACCTAGTAAATAAAAGACCTGCTCATGAAGAGCAGCAGTGGAAATAGAATAGCTTGGAAACTCATGAACCCTTTGAAATGGTGGGAGCCATTTTACCCAGCATGAGAAGTATATTTAAACTAGTAAAAATGTTGTTCCAGTATGCTGCTCACTAAGTTGCATATTGTAAGGAAACTGGTGATATAAAAAGTAATGAAGAAATACAGATCTGAACATTAGTAATTTTCTTCATAAAAAGCAAGTTTCCATGACTCATTTATATACTATCAATTACATGTGTTTAGAGGCTGAATTTTAAGATTAAAATAGTGCACTAAATATAACTGTGCCATTATCTTTATGTTTTTTGCAGAAATGTTTTGTCCTGGCAATTGCAGAGAACAGCAAAGTGATTGTGAGCATAGGTTAGGATAACATCTGCCCATAAACTGCATTTACTGCTGACATCAATGTGTGGATAACATTGTGGGTTTTTTCCATCCTTCTAAATATTTGCTTCCCAAGGTGACATGGTTTAATTCACAACTACAAAGAGCTGTATTTTCACAGAAGCATTTTTAGTCCTTTCATAAAGATGCTGTGTATGTACAATGGGAACTGAACTTCCTGATGTCCTGGGCCACGTTGTCCTGGACAATGCTAGAGCAATACCAGTTTATGTTTGGCATGAGAATCTTTACTTCTTCAGTCTTGGTTTGTATTCACCTGGGAATTACTTCCTCAAGGACAGAAAAATAGATGCCATGCTGTATCAATTCTCTGATAAATCTAGATTATTTCTTTCTCTATCCTGATATGGTAGATGATTTGTCCCTCAGGTCATGCTCCTCATAGAATCATAGAATGATTTGGGTAGGAAGGGATCTTAAAGATCATTTAGTTCCAACCCCCCTGCCATGGGCAGGGACATAATCCCACTAGACCAGTTCGCTCAATGCCTCATCCAGCTCCCATCCAATCCTCATCCAGGTGATACCTTCTTTGTATCAAGTCTAGCTTTGCTGCATCCCTTTTCCAATAGAAAATAGAGTTCCATATAGCAGTAAAGAAGTGGGTGCACCATTGATTTTAACAACAACTTAGCAGTGATTTGTATGTTAGAAAATACATATTAAAGGATTTTCATTAAAGGTCCTTATTTAAGATTGTCTTTGACTTTTGACCACTACTGAATTTTCACTAAGTTATCTAAAGGAACCTTCCTGAGTTCATCTCTATGTGGCTGTAGCCCTATATACATACAGACAGTATTATTCCCCATTTGCATTCTTTTGTCAGGAGTAGCTTCCAGAATAAAATTCACTAAAAGCAAAATAAACCCAGGAAAAGAACACATCAGAAATTACTGAGCATCATCCATAATGTATTTAATTTCTTCTTTTCAGGACCCCTTACCTTGAAAGCCTGACATCACAGAAGTCCCGTGGAATCACATATAATATTTGAACAAAAAAAGAACCACTAACATGAATCTGAATCCTTCTATTAGTAAGATTCTTTTTACTGTAACATTTTGTTTCTCCTTTCATCGTATGTCATAGAGGTAGCATTTTGAGTTGATTGAAAAGGAGTTTATTATCAGTGGGAAACAGAACACAAAAAGCTGAATTTATTATCCATTTCTTTTCACATCCATCTCCTGATGAGCCTCTCACTTCTTTTCTCATGGTTTTGCCCTGTCTTAGGAAATACTGCAATTAGAGTCAACCAAAATCAGCCCTTAATTAGAATAATTTGATTCCTAAGGAAATGGGGGAAAAAAAGAAACCGAATAACTAAAAACAGTACTTCAGCTACAGGTAAATTGGTATTGCTGTGCTTGGAGGATCTGGAAAAGAATATCTCCTCCTTCACTAGAAATATTTTTGTCTGCATGAAGAAAATAAATCTCTAGCTCCACAGAAATCCTGCTATTTTTCTTTTTGTAAATATGTAGCTATTAGTAGGCAATAAGAGAAGGCCACATCTTATCTTCAGGCACATCTGAGAGCCTGATACAGCAAATCTTCTCAAACTCAGCTTAAGGAAATTATAGGCTCAGCCTGAAAAACATGATGGCATATGAATGTCTGCGATTGTTTTCCCTTTCTGCCAGCTTCTGAATGGTCTGAGCAACATCTGCCCCTAGAGACACTGAACTGTAAGAGCCAGCACTGATGTGGATGAAGAGACACCTTTTCAATAACTCTTATTTTGACTAGACAGTATCCACCTTGCCAAGTCCTTAAAAAGTCTGGTTTAATAATGAAAATAGTGGGTTTTTTCCTTTCTGTTTCTTTCTTCACCCATTCTTCCATATTTCAGATTCTTTCCTTGCTCTTCATTTTTTCCTACATCTAAAACTCAGATTTCCTAAGACTATCCCAACTGTCTTTTTCAGAATCTCAGTGCATGGACAGTTATACTTCATAATTTCAGAATCTCTGGAACAAAAATCTGCAGAGATGGAAATAAGGAATGCAGCCTTCAATTTCATTTCTATACATAGTTGGCTTAGCAGTTAATATAATTTTATTTTGGGATACCAGTTGCTTTTATTTTACTGTGTGCTGGGTGTTTTGCCACCTATAAAAATTCAATGTTTATCAAGCCAAGTTTTAATTCCATACACTGCGGTGACATTAAATTCAGTGACACAAAATATTCTATTTCTTCTTCTTTGCTTTCATATTAAATATTTATTTCAATTGCTGCATTTTAAGGATATAGTGGCTTGTTTTCCTCCCAGATATTGCCTGGTCCAGGGTGGTGGCTGAGCTGAATTTCTGAAACAAATCTGAATGCTCTACTGATACCTGAAATAAAACTGGGTAACCTGCAATTCTTCTGATACATTTGGTCTTTTTTATGCTTAATTCTTAAATGTAGTCTTTAAATCTTGAAAAATACTGGGCATCATGCATGTCCCTGGGGATGTGAACATCATGCACTGTCCCTGCTGCAGCCCAGGGACAGTGACATCCACAGCCCTGAGGCTTGCAGCAGCAAAACCCGTAATGCCAGGGTGCTTCTACGCCTTGGCAGCATGTTAATTCTGAATTTAGTAAGGGTAATTAATGAATAATGGCAGATAATAAACATAAATCTCTTAATTCAAATTATTTGTAGCATTCTCACAGTATTTAGGGCGCATTCCCACTTGTCCATGAATCATTTATTATGCTTGATGAAAGTTTCAACCAAATGTTTGTGAACATATTCTCAGCAGGTTACTGGAAAAAAAAACTATAAAATGCCTTATTTTCTAAGTACTATGGTGGAGTTAATGCATAAATTTTCAAAGTAAATAAACCCATTCGGGTAAATCCAAATCTTCTTGCTCTGAGAGTTTTTAAACAAAGCCTATATTTGTGCTGCATCTTGCAGTTGTGCTTGACGTGTCATTCATAAAGCAGGTAATTAAATTAATTCCTGGATAGTCTCAAAATTTGCTCACTGAGTTTAAAACTAAGCTTGGTGTTATGATTGCTCCATATGTCAGAATTAATAAGACTATTGTGAGGTCAAACATCCAGGGAAGAAAAAAAATCAGAATTTAAAAAAACTATTTTGCTAGTTGCTCAAGAAAAACAAGAGGACTCTATGGATTATTAAACTCACATTTAATAGCTCATATTTAAACCAATGCAGCCTCAGAAATAGAAGTCCAAAAAAAACACATCAGTTCGTGTGGACACCAGGAAGAGGTGATGAAGAAGTTATATTTAATGCCAGCTCTGCTGCTGCAGGGTTGCTACAAAGCCATTTGAGTTAATTTAATGGCCCAGTATCCCTGGTTCAGTGAATTAGTACTGAATGAGTTCAAGCTACAAGGAAGTGCCTCAGAAGCCAAGCAGCATTAGATAATTACCACACTGTGCTGATGGGATAATCTCATTTTTTTCATAGACCTTGACAAAATTAGATCATTCATGTGCATCCTTCCCTGGCAAAACATCTACATTAAGTTAGGAATTCCATGCACATGAAGCATGTGCCTGACACACAGTACAACCAATCATCACCTGTTTTTCAGGTGATTTAAGTATACTTTGGATCAAGTCCCAGACAGTAGTGATCTTGTTCCTTACAACAATCTCTGAACTGGTAAGAATCTCTATTGACTAATATGAACCTGTAAAGCTCCTGAAATTTTTATTTTATAAGAGCTACATAACTCAATGGAGTCATCCATCACTCCATGGGTTGACAGAGAAAGACTTTTTAAGAGGTTTAAAGAGAAGAGATGGAAATTATTTACTGAGATACTAGTGTCCCTGCCCATGGCAGGGGGGTTGGATCTAGATGATCTTTAAGGTCCCTTCCAACCCAAACCCTTCTATGATTCTATGATTCTATGCTACTTCATGGTCCTGCAAAATATAATTACATATTGCTAAAATTATTACCTTTGGTTGCTTCTGTTCTCCAATTCTTTGTGCTCCTGGTTTGGTACCAGAAGCCACACTCAAGAACAGGTTGAAGTGCTCTTTGGACGTAAACATTTAGTGTACACGTTATTCAAGATGGGATTTTTTTCAAGCAGTCTATAGAAGCCAGTTCATAGATATAATGCAGAGAGTGCACTAGTGCACAGTTCACACATGGAAATGGCTGCTCACAGAGTTTATATGATCAAGAGTTTGAGGCCTTTGAAAATGTCACCTTCACAGAGTCTGAAATTAAAGCAGAATTAGAGGGATCTGTGGAAGAGCATCATGAGATTTTCCCTCATAGCAACTGTGGTATTGTATTTCTACCACAGTCAAATAACAAATAACAAATAACAAAGAGTTACTTCCTTTGTTATTCTTCACATGAGATGTGTTGCTATCACAACACCAAGTGTATGTGAAACAAATGAATTATTTTCACACATCCCAGTCATTTATTTCATCTTGTTAAGAAGCACAACCCACATTCTCTTGCTGAATTTAATGCGTTTCATTTGCCTGTTCTTCTCTCTGCTTTTATGTCTGAGATCTTTGGCATGCACAGAAATGGATGGATTTCAGCAAGATGCACCATTTAATGTTCTGCAATGAAACAACAGTGACCTACAGACATGCCAACTATAGCATAAGGAACAGTATATATAAACAGTATCAGAAGCTGACTTTCTCCAAATCTTGTCTAATGAGCAATTTGAAAATGACTGATAAACTCTTGGTAAAGGTTATATGTTTGTGAAATGCTTCTTTAGTCAGTTCTGATCTTTTTAATGTACCGTGTGAGGCTGCCTGTCAGCTCTCAGTATCACCTGTGCTAAAGGTTTTTGGTGTCTTAGTTTGAAGTTTTACAATTTACAGGGAAAATGGACCTTTGATTCCTGCAGAATGGATGGCAACTTAACAGTGTGGGCAGTATATTTTAATTCAATGCACCTGCACCCAGCATTAAATGCCTTTTAGTTAATAAGCTACCAAGGCCTCCATGTAGTCTTAGAACAGAGATAAGAAACTTGTATCCATCGCAGCAATTCATAGTCTCTGTTTCTACTTACTGACTATTGTAAGGAAACTGCATAAAATGTTCCACTCAGCAGGGAGAAAAGAGGCTGGTATCCCACTTGCTGCTTTTGTTAAGAGGAAAGTGGTGTGATTAAACATTAAGGAACAAAATGTAATATATTTTGTGGGAACAACAATGCTATCAGTAAGAGCAACACAAAGGACACCAGCACAAGTAGCATGTCCATGTGAAATGATGTTGGGCAATATGGCATTTCAGATAAAAATCAAGACTGAATTTCTAAGTTTCCAAGTCAATGTATGTTTCTCATTTTTCTAACTTCATTGAGCTTTTGAGCAACACAGAACATCTTCTTCCACCTCTGAAGCTAAACCCTCAAACATTTTTAGTGATATTTATTCTTCCCTTCAAAGAGTGAGTTTACCTACCTTCCAAAGCTACAGTCTTCAAATGATCTTATTCAGCTCTTCAGTCCCACAAGTAAAAATCAATGCTGTACTAATAATGTGTCTTTTGGGGTCATCTTTTCATTATTTCTTTCAATTAGATTGAGTGTTAGATTCTTTCTACTGTAGCAGAACTAACACATAAAAACCACAAGCACTTAGAGAACCAGCAGAAGTTATGCCAAAACAGTAACTTTCAGTGCAAGAACCCAAGTTGTTCATTTTGTCCTCTAGGTTGGAATAGTGACAATAAGCAAACACCCCCTTTCAGTCTAATGCTTTGCTCTGCTAGGAGCTACAATGGCACCTTTTAAGCTCTCTAAAGCAAGAGAAAGACAACATTTATATTTCTGACTGAATTTTCTAAACAATTGTTTAATTAAAATCAATTCAGTGCTGTTCTAAATGGGTTCTCAGTGCTGCACACTTACAGCTTCTTCTGTAGTTGGCCAGAGAGAGAAATGACAGGAGAACTCTGGCTGTCTCCTTTTTCTTGTCCTTGCAAAAAAAGGAAACTCTGGACTTATCTTTTTTGCTTCATGGTACATTATAGATCTCTGAAGAAACACTGTGTTTATCAGTATGCACTGGACTCATTTTCACCCTCCAATTTACTAGGTCCTTTTACATTCAGAACCACTGTGTTCTTGAGCAATGACATCTGCAGTTAGATAGAACAAGTCACACATTTTCAATCATGTGCTAGCTGGACACATTTTCTTTCTTTTCTAGAAGGTTTTGTCTTTGGAGTCTCCAGAGAATGGGAAGATATTACAAGTACCTCTTCTCAATACAGTTCTGATCCAAACTTAAGACACAAGTTCAAATTCTTGCAGCCTGGGAGGAGGTCATGTCATCAATCTGAAGAGACAGAGCCATGTCAGTAAGTTTATAATGGAACAGTTGTATCTTAGTTGCAATATTCTCTGGGCAAGCACTTCAAAGAGCTAATTCCTGGTAGAAGATCATGAAGTCACAGGTGATAAATCCAGCTAATGTTTATAAAACATGTAGAGTTTTGAAACTATTGAATAAAACACGTCTCACAAAACATCAGACATAAAGAAGACCTTTTGTTCTTGGCCATGAGGTTTGTTCATCAGTCCAAATGAAATGTAGGGTAAGAAGTTCTCCCTTTCTACCAAGGGCAGGAGACAAACTTTTCACTGTTGTAGGTGTGGGCTGTATGGGGTCATGTGAAGGGTATAGAGCAAGCAAAAGATGAAGAAGTTAAAAACTGGGGGGTTTTGAGCCCCATATTTCTTCTCACTGGTCCTGAGTAGTTCATTTTGCACCAGGTCCTTCCTCAAGATGCAGATATTTCCAAACATTTTCCAGTGATGAAAATTCAAAGCAAAATTTTGTCCATTGTGTCCAGATGAGGACTGAGAGGTCACTCTCTGTTTAACTGCAGACTGAGACATGGAAGTGTGACTGTAAGATACTGGACATAGAAATAGCTTTATTTTATATTCCCTCATAGGGATCTTCTTTCTGAAGCTGTTGCTGACTCTGAGACTGTGTAGCCAGCATTCAGCTTTAAAAATCAGCTTCATTGTCCATTTTGGTAGATTTTTTTGGTTGTATTTTTTGATTGATTTAAAATGCAATGATCTTACTCTTCTTAATATCCTGAAAATAACAACTGAGTTTGGAGACTGACAGGCAAATTTTGTCTCCTGGTGAGACACTGCAGCTTCTCAGAACTTTGTTGACCAAGCAATTTGGTAAGGAGTCTGACACTGTGACAGAGACACAAACAGGTTATCAGATACCCAGTAGATAACAAAGACTCCAGAGGAAAAAAACCACATCCTTCCAGATACATAAGTACCACTGGTGAGAGAGGAAGACACTTTAAAGAAAATGACAGCAGAGATTCTGTGTACTAAATCACAAAAATATTCTGATGGAATGCTCAACTCACCTCATAGCATTGACAAATGTGTTGCAGTGGACAATCACTACTCCAAACCCTGTCACCTCTTTTCCCCAGAACACCCAAGAGTCAATTAATATGTTCTACCTGTATCTGGATACCCCATGCTAAGCAAAGACATAGTAGCATGTACCCTATAATGATAGGATAAAGACCATCAAGTTCAAGAAAATTTATGTGCATTTAAGTAAAAATGTCAATATTTCAAACATTATTTCTATATACAGCTGCAGAAATTACATCCTTTCTGACCTTAATGGAGAACACTGTTCTAATTTTATTTATATATTTGTCTATATTGTATTCTGTATCTTCACAATATGCACTTCTTTCAACAACAGAAAAACACCATCTACAAGCATCAGATGGTTTGTTAACTCCTTTTTGTTTGGCTTAATATCTGTTTAAATAAATAGTGGAGTTTCTTGAGTCATGATTTTTTCAAAATAAAAATACAAGTTGCAGCATAATTTCTAGTAATTACTGGAAATATTAATAAAAATAAACAGGGTCTTTGATAGTAGAAAAAGAATTGAACCTAATAATCACTTGTAATTAAATGAAGGGCCACAAAGGACATAGAAAACAGATAAAGTAATTCAAGAAATCAAATGAAAGAGAAACTCAGTACATGACTGAAAATTCAAGAGTGTTTTCTGCAGTAATCAGTGATAAATGTCTCTTCAGAGGTATCTACCTCTGCAGGAGGGAAAAACATCTAATGAAATACATGCTGCTGTTCAGAAAATTAATGAGTGGGTGAAATCACTGCATAGAGAACATGCCATATCTAAAAATAAATCAGCATACATATACATCAGCACCACGGTATTGGCATCAGCATAAATACAGAAGAAAACAAAAGAGTATTTCTCAGTGACACATCTCAGAAAGATGATTAGGAAGTACTGACTTGTCATTTTTTTAATCTGAATTTGTCCCATTAATTTGACTGAGTTTGTAAGTAGATCACAACCATAGAACCTTCTGTAAGAAACCTCAGTAAATCAGTTGACTCATTTTTTGTCCTCAAAGATCAGCTGTACCTACACCATTATTTCAGCAGTTGTCCTGAACAATTTCTGAAGCCTTTTTCCTCATCTGTCCGGAAAGTTTTCTCTTAACTGAAATTCATAGTCACTGGACAACATGCATATCAGCCTTTTCATTCTCAAATGTTTAATATCTTCCAGACTATTTGTCCTCTGACAAATTGTTTTCTGTTATAATGGAAATAAGCTTTTAAGAAAGAAATTACTTATTTGCCATTAAATTACATTTGGGGAGTCCAGTGAACAGTTCATTTACAGTGATTTTTTAATAGATGTCATGTTGCAACTGTAGCAGAGGAGATGGAAACTCTTTGTTGAATCATGCTATAATCAGATCCCATAATGTCTCCCAATACAACATATTTCTTGCTTTTTAAAATCTCAATAAAGGGGGGGAAAAGGGAACAAATGATATCATCTCAAATTTCTCACAGCTTAGTTACTTTCACTGACATTTACATGACAATGCTTTTCATATATTTCAGTTTCCTAAATGCAGGACTGTTTGAGAAAATCAGTAAAATGATCATTAGATCATTACTGCTATTCAAAGAGAAAGCATTTAAAATGTCATCACACTGCTTATCCCATAAATAAAGCACTCAAAAACTGAGTACAGTTTTATGAGGGCTGAGCAGTATTTTGCAGTTAGTCTCTTCTTTTGACAATGAAATGTAAAAGGACAGTCCCGTTACAGTGAGAGATACCCTCATGTTTTATAAGAATATGTTCTGTATCACTGCCATGACTTAACTAATCACTAATTTGAACTAAACCAGTCAATGACTGCTGTTATACTTTATAGCTTGTCCTTGAATGTAGCAAATATATATCTCTCAAGGCTCTCAAAAACTGTGCTTCCTGTGCAGGTTTCCCAAGTTCCCTCCATCTCTGTAGCCACAAGATTAAGATGAGCTTTGTCTTTTTGTTTTTTTCACTTGGTTTTGAAGATTTCCCTGCAGAGTCAGAGCACAGCTAGTCAGTACTACCATCACACTCTGCACCAAAGATGCTCCATGCATTTAGAGTCTCAAGCTTGTGCAGAGATTATGTTTGAATTTCACTTTGATTATCAAATCAACAGATTATGCCATGAAAAATGGCTCTGCTGGGTAACATTTGCTACCATTTCAAGTAATATTAAATACCAGTTTCTACGTAGTGCTCTTCATTTGTTTCCCTGCCATATGCTTACTTAAAGCAGTGACATGAGAAATTACACTCTTTCAGGGAGATGACAGCTTCCAACATTTTTCATGGTGGATGGTAGAAAGCAAAGAGAAAACTCTGTATTTTGCCTGCAAGAAAAAACACATAGATGCACCTGTGTTACTGATGAGAGCAGAGTTGATTTCTGCTGGTTCCATCTCCAGCCACTGACTGCCCATGCTGCTGCTCCTTCTGACACAGGGTCTGGGATGGGGTTGCCACATTCCATACTCAGGATCACTCTCTGTGGTCAGGATAAACTCAGCTATGAGCATCTCCTTACAGCTAACTGAGTACAAAAGCCCAAGCCCCACAAAGTGCATTTGCAAGCTAGTAGTGTGATTGACACAAGAGGCTGGACCTTAAAGCAGGTCTGTGTGCAAAGTCAACCAATGATAAAAGTGTCTCAGAGAGGAAGAGGAGCAGAGAGTCTAGGTCTGAGCAAGTTTGAACTTGATAGCAATGAGATTAGTTACGTTTGCAATGAGAAAATATTAAAGAAGTATATACCAGACATGGAGTTACCCTCCTAAGTTTTAAATTTTGTCTCCCCTTGTTCCACTAAGGTGATAACTACTCAGGACAAGCTATCATGATTTGGGCCCTGACTATTTTTGGATAGTGCTCCTTTCTCAGGAACTCAGCTGCATCCATCCTCACAGCATAAGGCAGTGTCATTCAGGACAAGGGGCTCAGTGGGAAATGACTGTTCTGCCTCAGAGCAAATCTTCCATTTCCTTTGTTATCCAGACAGCTTCTTTCCACTGTGGCCAAGGACTGTGTGTTCAGCCATGGACATACAGTGCAGGCCTGCAGGAAGGGGAAGATGCATCATTTACACTGCAAGCCAGCACACTGTCTCACACACTTTAAAACAAGTGCTTCCTATTTCATAACTTTGGCCAATTCCACAGCTGGAGAGGGCTCCATTGCACATTAGCCTCCTTTGCATATTTCAAAGGCCTGGTTCTACAGCAGAATTATTTTACTTAGAGGGAAATAAAAATTTCCTTTATACTATCAGCTATCTCAAGCTAAATGTCTTTCTTGGCAGGCAGTTGCAGACAGTTTTAGGCCAGGAAGGGAATGATATACATCTAATACATACACATTCTAATTATCAGAGAAATTCTGTCCTCATCATCAACAGCAATTAATCTTTTGGAGGACAGAAGCTTTTGTTGTTTCTCATCGCTTTATTACACCAGGTATCACTTCAGCTTCAGCTGTGGCACATGTAGCCCTTCTTTGCTGCCCTGTGAAGCCAGTGGAGAGATCTCAACCTGATGACCCAGTGAGAGACATTAAAATTATTAAAATATATTAAAATGCAGACATTTTGCATTTCAGTCTGTCTTTGCAAGTCTAGAATACCTGAAAGGTATTTACGGATCCAAGTTGAAGGAGGGAAGATTTAGGTTGGATGTTAGGGGGAAGTTCTTTACTAGGAGAGTGGTTAGGTCCTGGAACAGGCTGCCCAGGGAGGTTGTGGATGCCCCGTCCTTGGAGGTGTTCAAGGCCAGGTTGGACGGGGCCCTGGGCAACCTGATCTAGTAAATGTGTTTGTTTGGTGGCCCTGCTAGGCAGGGGGTTGGAGTTACATGATCCTTGAGGTCCCTTTCAACCCGGGTCATTCTGTGATTCTGTGAAAGGTACTGCCAGTATTTAGGGCAGAAAATATACCAGGATTAAATGTTAGCCAGCATAACTGAAAGTCACCTCCTTTTTCCTCATCTGGACCAGATGACACCACCCAAAATGATGCCATGGAAGCTTCTTGCTAAGCAGGAAGAGAAATAAGACAGACAAAACCCAGGGTAATTATTTTATGAATTGTCTTTTAAATAACAATATATGAAGTGGTGCTGTATTCCTGGCAGTGAGTCAGTCCATGATCAATTTGCTTTGCTCTGTACTCAGTGAGGATTGTGACAGGAACAGTTAATGCCATTTCAAAATAATTTTATTTTCAGTGCCAGTCATTTCACATTTTTATTCCCTTTATACAGTTTGATTTATTTAATGGGGAGTTGCTGTAGTACAGCATTTTGCTCCAGATATTTCAACAAGTGTTCTAGACAAGACAAAGTGTTAGGATGAAAGAAGATAACAAAAACTTTAAAAGCTCTAAGCCACATAGAAAAACTTGGGAGAGTTTTCTTTATTCATTCCAGAACAGAGAAACATCACAGGAACATGATGATGATCTGCATATACATGCTGGGATTGTTACAGAGCAATGTAATTCACAGTTTTCAGTTTCCATCAGTGTAAATCAAGATGGAATCAACTCTATTTGAGGTTAAGAAACTCATTTAGGAAACTGAGTAAGTAAAGTCAGAGGAGGTTGGGTTAGGAAGGCATGTGTGCTATAGGAACTGGTAAATCTTACAGTAGATCGCCAAGGGAGATGAATCTCCAACATGAAAATGTACATTAGGATCTATTTATTGGATTATTCAGTATATATGCATGTCTTAGACATATATCTGCTAGAGATGGGCTGGTCTGACCAATGTTAAATGGGGGAATTAAACAGCAGCCCTTTCCTGGTCCTCTTTTCCATAATATATTTGAATTTATTACAGGGAATCTCAGGACAGAATCCAGCCCACTCAGCAGTTAGAAAGGCATATAAATCATAATAAATGAGAAGATTTATAGCTTTTACTCTCTGCCAGTATTGCTATCTGTAGTCAGGTTCTGAGTGACCAAGAAATCAGCTTGCTGGGTTTTTTTAAGCAATATAAAGATATGAAAAAGTTATCTATGCTCCATTTCCCATAATAACTACACCAATCTAATAGCTTTAGTTAGTGCTAAGGGGAAGGTTAAGAAGGGCAGGCTGCTTTTCCTAAGCTGCAGTGACAAATTAAGCCCTTGGTTTGCCAGCTATTAGGACAGTAAAGAGCATATTGTAGACTAGAACCCCCTCCTTCTTTGAGTACCTTCTCTCTAAATTGTTCCAGGTTATCTTAGAAAGTTCATATTTAAATCTTACCACTACTGAATGTGATGGGGACTTTTCCACTAACTTCAGCAGAACCAATGTTTTCTTCCTCAGATCTGGGCTGGATGCCTTCCAGAATGGAGGATGTTTTGCTGTGAACTGTATGCATTAACTTCATCACTTTTGGCTGTGAGAACATAGACTTGTTTTAAACCAAATAATTTGAGCCTCTGGAGTCTGTAAAAGCTCATCTGACCAGAAATGACAGCTGTAAAGTACTCTCATTCCTTGAGACAGGGAATATTGGGCCCTTTTGCTGTACCACCTTGTTCTTGTTTTGAGTGTGGCCATGATGTCAACTACTGTAGGCAATGGCTGCATTTGTAATATCTTCTTTAAGTCAGTGAGAGCTAAAAAGCTCAGGAGATTCTCCTTAGCTTCCTTACTGGCCCCTAACCTGCTCATTAAAATTAGATGCAACTCCATGCAGGTTTATATACTTGTCACATCCCCTCTCATTTCCTAATACCTACATCTGTCCACTGTTACATCACCCACACCAGGTGAACCAACCTGAGTCTCACTCATCCCTGGTATACACCAAAGATCCATCCATTCCATTGACAAAGTAATGTGATGTACCACATTTAACACAACCACAAGCTCATCTTGCTTATAAATATGGACTAATGATTCATGGACTAATTTCCTTTGTCAGACACCAGTCTGTTTGATCAATGTAAGGCATGCTGCCTGGCATTAAGTACATCACTGGCTTTTAGTTCTTTACCAACCATCCTTTTCAGACTTCACCCATCATTTTCCTTTCTTACCAGTTCCAGATGTCCCACAGCTTGGAAGCAAGTGTGTTTTCCAAAATATGAAGCTTAATCAAAGTGCTTTTCAGCCTGGTGAAATACTGTGGTATCCACCTCACTGTTTTTTTGACTTCCAGTAACCTTGCTAAGGCTCTGGTGCCAGAAGACATGTATTCCCTTCAACTACTTTCAGGCACTCAGCAATCTCTTTCAGATCCAATTTGTACCCACAAGCTTTTCTTTTCCAGTAACTCCCTATGGTATAAAAGTAAATATTTTAAAAGATTATTCCTTACTCTAAGGCTCTCTAAGATTCTGTGAGGTGCACAGAAAGCAGACTAACATTGTATTTTGCTTCCAACATTCTCTGAAACATTTTACAGACTCATTTTCACATTTAAGCTTTCTATGTTTTATCTTAAGCCTTTCTGTGGTCTGTACCTATCCTAACTACAATCTCTTGTATGCTGCTTGACTTGTGGTTGGTATGTGCTCATTCAGTGATGTAAACCTTAATCATTCTAAATTCCCTCTTCTATTACTTACCATCATGCACTAAAATGTTAATAGCCATTACATCTTTCTCTTGAATAGCTCTCCCAAAGATCTACTTCTGCTATGATTATTACAGACATTTAATGGAGTCACCATATGCTATTTATAAATTGCTGTACTAATAATTTGAGGTACAGACATTATTTATGAAGTATGAGATGCTATTTTTACAGCTAAATATAAAAACTCTGCGAAGGTCAGCTTGGCAAAATTGTGTCCTGCTGACTGAAATTACTAAAAAGAAATGCACGAAATTGTTTTAAGATAAAACTATAAACAGCAGTTTGATGGATAAAAATAAACATGGGGCTCTAGTAGATATGCCAATGGTAGAACTAAGTAGGAGGAGCAGAAACTGAGCCAAGTTAACATGACAGTACTGCTGCTGATGCTGTTTGGCAACAAAGGATGTAAGAAATTTTGGCAAAGATATTTTGAAAAGAGCCAGACACAATAGAATAATAAAGAAAGTATTTTTCATTTTAAAAGTGGTTACTGCACTTCTGAATTATAAAAGAATGGGGAAAAAAAAGTCCTAAAGGAATATCTTGCAGGACACACATGAGTTACAAGGTCACCTAGAAATTCTTTATGGTGAAGGTAATGAAACACTGGAACAGGTTGCCCAGAGAGGTTGTGGATGCCCCCTCAGTCCCTGGAGGTGTTTAAGGCCAGGCTGGATAAGGCACTGAGCAGCCTGATGTAGTGGGAGGTGTCCCTGCCTATGGCAGGGGGTTGGAACTCGATGATCTTTAAGGTCCCTTCCAACCCAAACTATTCTATGATTCTATTTCTGTTTTTCCACAGGAGCACACAGCATGACATGTCAGTAACCCACTCCTGGAAGCCTGGGATCTGGAGGAAAAAGATGTACAGGAGCTCAGACACCAGAAAAAGCACCATACTGTGCTCTTCACAGAATGTGTCAAAAGGCTTTTAAAAGGATACTTCATTCCAGCTTCTGCTGCTGTGTGGTCAAAAGCTCTGAGTGGAAAATAATTGGGCTGACCTATGTGGTATTTTTTGCAGAGGGAAAAATTTCAGCACTCAGCATCGTATCATGCAGCAGTTCTGTGTGAGAGGTGAGTGCAACAGAACTGTGGCCAAGAGGGATGGTGATGACATGTGCAAAATAATTTTGTTTATGACTTTAATCTATTTTCAAGTACTCTTCCAGGAGAGAAGAGCAAATGGCAAGCTTGCAAATCATGTACATGCAAGCAGAGGTTACTCACACCTCGTAACCCCATTTGCCCAAAGGGAAGAACATTTCTGAGTTTTAATGGACCTGAATTCAGATCCAGACAAGAGTAGCCTGGATAACCACTGGGATGTGAGAAGTGAGATTCGCTGAGTTCAGTCACCATGCTGTAAAAGTGTCCTCTGTTCCCATGCTGATATTTTGACAAGTTTGCTTTCCACTTGTGATCTAAGCACCAGTGGAACTCTTAAAATGACCCAAAGCTTTGTGAGATTCTTTCCCCTACCCACCTCTTGTGCTCATCCACGCTCGAAGAAAATGCTCTTTCTGACCCTCTCTAACTTGCCACAACTTTTTGCACTTCCAAGTAAATGAAAGTTAGTTGTCTAAAATGTTGCATTATTAACCTGGTCTGTTGGCTGTGTTAAAAGTGGCACTTGGTGCTCTTGCTGAGACAGAAATAGATGGCAGTTATCCAACTGATGTCCCTGCAGGAGGCACGACAGGAGCTGGCACCCATCTGGATCTGGAGATTCACTCCTCTGCCAGCAGGCATTGTGGTGGCCTCAGTACCCTCCTGTATTCTGAATCACCTCCATTCTTGAGCATTTGAAAAATGCATAATAAAGATTAATACCTAAGTATTGTCACTCCTGCTTTCTGCACAGTGCTGAAAATATATGGAAGTGATTTCACCATAACAGCCTGTTTAATTAGTTCAGCCATTTTGAGGTGTCAGTTTCAGCACATTTCATTGCTTGCCACTATATTCCAGTTATTCACAACAGTGTTACAAATTTTAGAGATAAAAGGTTCTCAATCACAGCTTACTCCATAGGTGAGTGCAATCAAGGAGCAGCCATACTCAGAACTTTGTGAACTTTGACTAAAAACAATGATCAGTCTCTATTCAATTGCCCAGATGCTAAAGGCTACCACCATTGCAAGCCCAGAGTTGAAGACAAGAGGCACAGCTAAATCATAGCAGATTTGAGGTGGGACACAGCTCTCATGCTACAACAGGGACCTTGTGATCTTGCATGGATACCTAAATGTGAGATGCTTGCAACCTCAGGGCAAACCAAAAAGTTAGAAAGGGCCCTAAAATGTCAGCAGAGACTACATGATATCAAACTCCAAACAGGATGAAGGTGGGACTCAGATTCCAAATCTTTTTTTTCTCCTAATGTTTTGTCTCTCTTTGGTTCCTAATTCATTGCAAAGTGTCACATTCAAAACCCAGAGAAATGAAACACTGTGTGCTTTGCAGACAAAATACCCTCCCATTTCTCCTCCAACCTGCCTGCTTCCCAAGCTATTCAAGGATTACACCCCATCATTCATCCTTCCATTGTCAAGTTATTTCAAGATAAACAGTCACTTTTGTGAATGGCACAATCCTTATCTCCATTATTTTTCTAGTCCCAGCCAACTGAATGTATCAGACAGACAATGCTATTATTTATGGTACTATTAGGCTTTTTTTCCAGCACTTTTGGGATAAATCTTTGTAGCAAATGCTTTCAGACTGCTGGAGATCTCGAGGTTTCACAAACACTACCTCTGACAGAGTTTATTTTATTTTTAGGAACTGATTCTCTTTAAGAATAAAAATGTATTTTACCACCTAATTTCAGGCCGTTGGCAGCATCCACAACCTGCTACTTAATGGAATAAAGAGTGTTGTATTAAACTGTGTCTTGCACTAGTTGTTAGTGTCTCCATGGCTGGTGTGTGTTCTCAATTGCATTTAATTGTGAGATGCTCAGTCTGGGTATCAGAAAGTGGAAGAAAGCTAAAAATCTCAGAGAATTACTGGGCTACCAACAAGCACAGGTCCTGACCTGCCAGTGCCTCTGCCTCACACCTCATCTCATCCATTGCATTCATGTAGAGAAAGAGCAACTGGTAGAACTTTATTATAATTTTCTACTTATTTATGGCTATTTTATTCTTATTTTCCACAGATGTACTAGTTAAATTTCAGGTGTGTATCATTGCAGCAGCACAGTGTTATTGCTCCAAGACCTTACATATTTTCACACCTGGGTGTCCATCAGGTAGAAGCAGATTCAATCAGCAGGGATGACATCATTATTCTCTATGAAATCTTTTAAGGCAGCTGTTTCCATTATGTTTAAGCATTTAATACAGTAAGTGAGATCCCAGAAGCTCCTTGCATGGCTGCTGGGCAGCCTCTGCAGTTAGGGATTGAAAACATATAAAGACTTTCATTCAGACAATGCTCAGAATTTTACAAGGCAAATGCAAAACAAATGCCAGTAAATCCATGATGTTTTTATGTGGGACCCAGCACTACAGTCTGTTTAGTCTGTGTATATTTGTCAAGACACATTTCACTAAACACCAAAACTCTTTGTGAGCAATTTCTTATATTCAGATATATCTGCCTATCCTTTAAGAAACCTGCATTAAATACTTCCCTTTTCTTTTCATCCTACTGTTGATGATTTTTACTGTTAGAAGCATATTTTAACAAAATGTTAAGTGATGCTCTTGTGACAATTGCAAATTGATCTATGTGCTGTATTGCACCAGCCTGTGGGACAATTACTGTGCTTCTGACTGCATTTTAAAGGCATGACAGTAATTGTTAAGCAGGCCATTATGGATGTTCAAGTTTTTAAAATTTATTGATTTAAATTATGTATGTTAATGGACCTATCAACATTATAAATGTAGTTTTGCAGCAAACTACTTGTAACACATGAATGATAAGCCATAAATAATAACTCTGGCTGTAAATTAAATTACTTGATTATGCTGCAAAGACGCACTGTAATTTGGAACAGAAAATTACTTTGAAATGATTTCAGCAGCTGATAATGTTTTCAGAGTAGCAGAGCTTTGTAAGCCACAGCTTTTGTCAAATCAGGCATCAAACTTTCTGATTGATTTGTTGGGTATTGCTATGTCCTGAATGTAACAGATGGGATGGACTGACAAAATGAAAAGTGAAGACATTTGTTAACCAAAATGTGTAAGCACTTTAAATCAGACATGAATGCTTTGCTGATAGACAGTGAACAGCCTCAGGTTGGGTATCAGCAAGAGCTGAGATCTTAGAAGGGTCTCAGTTTGGAGCGACAAGACATATCCATTGTCTCTAAGGGGTTCCAGATTTTTGAATATGCACAGAGAAATAATGGCATTACAAAAAATCACACCACCCTATATTATAATTCAATACGAGTCTCTGTAATATAAGCTGAGCAGAAATGCAAGGCATAAGTGCTACTCCCATCATGGCTTACATTGCTGGTAGAGTGGATTCTGGATGAATTTCATTAGGTAGAGGAACAAAAACCAACAAACTTTTTGTGACTATTCTTGGAGATGACACTGAGATCCTCTGGAAGAGCTTACTCTAAGGCTCACTTAGAAGCTGAATGATGCAAGTCATAGAAATATTGCAAATTACTTTAAAATCAACAACCAAAGCTCCATAAGCCTGACACTGCAGATTTTCCTTTTGCTACATGCAATGAGCTGTTGTGTAGCTCTTTCTGAGGCAGTGCCAATTGCTCTACACTGCAATAAGAAATATTTTCTCTCCAACAAATGTGTTGCAGAGAAATTTCTAAAACAATGAAGCAGAAACTTTGGTTTCAGCAGCTTTTCCATGATGAAATTTCTATTCTGGAACTGATGCCTTCTCTGTTGTTTGAGAGCTGGAGGTAAATTATATTGTCATAATGAGACCTCTAGTCTGTCACACTGATGATGGGCTGGGAAGTGCAGACTTCAAATCTACATTGACATAGATGGAGACATTTATGAGATTTACAGTGACAAATATTGCCTCAGTCTCTCTTTTAATCTCATTTGAAACATGTCAATCATACTATGCTGCAAAAAGCTCCAAGAAATGCCACGGAGAAGCATTTTCTCCCTCTTTCAAATTTATCAGCCTTAAGTCTTTTACCTTGGGATATCCCAGGAACCCAAGAGAATGCTGAATCCTAAACCTGTCTTGTTTTGCTGTTATGTGTAAATAGCACCTCTTGCCTGGAGAAGCCACAAGTAGTGACTACACCTGTCCAAAAACTGATGTCCCCTAGCTAAGGGCAGGCTTGACTATGAATGGAGGCAATAGTGGTGCCTATGTTTACTGAGAAGGTTTTAAAATTACTATAAATTAGATCTCTAAATCATCTAGATATGAGGTGTCTAATTTTTAGGTACAGAGAAATATTTTATTTGCACTTACATTTGAAATTTCCATTGATTGGTATTTCCCATATTCCTTTCTCATGTCAATATTTCATCTGTGTATTTCAGTCTCTTTTAAAACCAAGATAACTACGCTTTGTCTTTGATTCATTCTTAGGAATTGAATGAACTCCATGAACTTCTGACTTCAAAGGCTGATATTAATCAATACTGATCCTACAAACTGGTTAAGAAAGAATTTAATCCAGTATCTGTCAGATGCTAATGTGTCACAGCTTGAATAATTTTGAAAACAATTTCTACCTGAAGATTTAAAAAAGGTAGTATGATGGAACAAAAAAACCCCATTACATTAAAAAGCTGCCTACTGAGGCATGATTAAGAAAGGGAGAATTGGTGTCTTCTATAATTTTCATGTTTCTAAATAATCAAAGTTTTTCACTGCAACATGAAGAAAACTCATGCTCCCTACAGACTCCAGCAAGCCTTCTATGGCTACCCCAGTCCTAGATACCTGTTTGGTTTTATTTTTGCACTTTGAAATGGAACATCTCTCTGGAGACACTGAAAACCAAAACACTAAAAGGACACATGCACTTACTGTTGTCAAAATTATAATAGATGAGGCTTACTAGATACATACACAGAAGAAGCATCAGGAGTCACAAAAACCTGGAGTTTGTTCCTGAGATGTTGAATAGATCTGAGTCCTGCAACATATAAGTTCACAAGCCCAAAGTTTCCACTGGATCACAGGGGACTGGGTTCTTTGTCTAAGGATGGAGACCACTCCACAGTCTTCAGAAGCAACTGGCCCTGCTCCAGCTGCCACTTTCCTTCCTCTGCTCTGCTTTGAAAATCTTCAATCTGTAAATGAAAGTTACCTTTCCCATTTCTATGTGGGGATCAATCTGGTTGACACTAGCCCTATTCTATGGCAAAATACAGATTCCTTATTCTAAAAAGTGATTGCTTTAAGAGTAATGACATATCCCATGACCTTTACTGGAGTCAAATAAACTACATCTAAGTTGTACAAGGATTTAGCTTCCAGGCTCTACTTGAGGCTAATTTCAATACATATCTACTTTCCTTATCTACACAAGTGCCCTTGAGCAGGGTCTGATGCCATTTACTGGTATTCCCAAGAGCAACTATAGCAGCAACCACCTTTGTTGACCCTAAATTATGCTCTAAACAGAATACACCTCAACAGAGAGATGAATGATGAAGATTTGGAGGAGTTTCAGTATGAGAAGTCAATTTCGCAGAGGTTGTATGGGAAAAAAACAACTTCCCATACAAAAACACCAAAAAAAATTGCTTTTTCCCCATACATACATTTCCCAGCTAAACTTTCCCTTTTTGGACAGTACAAGATCTAGGACATAGCTGATGAACTGCTCAGCCAGTAGGCTTAAAACAGAAAGATTTATTTTACATGGTGTAATTATTTGGTGGAACATATTGCCACAAAAAAATTTTTGGAGGCCAAAATAAGAATAGTTTTTAAAAGCTAACGGATGAATTAATGGGAAAAAAATGCCTCTCTTCAACATTGTGATCTACCACCATCTGAGTCAGAAAATTCCTATGCCACAGATAGCCAGAAGCTTGGAAGACACACCATAATTGGAAGAAAAGTATCATTGAATGCTTCCTGTGTTATTCATTATTTCTCTCTTCAGCATTTGTTATTGGCCCACAAGGATGGCATAAATTGACCTCTTGTCTGAATATGGCTGTTTTCATGTATGTGTGGATTTTTTTTTCCAGGGATCAGTAAAGACAAAAAAGAAGTGAAATTTATTGCTTTAAAAACCGAGAATACAAGGATATGAAATGTTGTATACTGTGAAATTCTTATCTGAGTAAAATTTGAAAAAGATACAAATTGGAGCTTAAACAAATGGAAACTGCTCTCCGTGTCTTCAAAGTGTGTGGATAGGTGGCTTTCAGTTGCACCCATACAGCCTGGACCCCTCGCAGCCACAACGTAACTGGTAATGTTTCTGTTTAATGAACTGACCTTCCCAAACTGCCAAAATGCCAAAGAATTTGGAAAGTAAACTAAAAGCTTAAGGAAACTTAAGGAATCTTCAGCAAATTACTGTCTTTTTATAACCTAACCCCATCCCAATAACCCTAGGGAAGGAGTTTCATGATATTCAATGTGAATTTCATAATTTTGGACAAATTAATCTTTGATTTACATCTTTTGACACTGTTATATGATGTGAAAAATAGTTAGCTATCTAAAGTTACCTCAGCAATCATTAATTTTCTAAATGAAGGTTAGAAGGGCAGTTTCAGATCTATTTTTTTTCCTTTATCCCACTTTTCTGGTATTAATCAGTCTGTCCTTTGGCTCAACTGCATGGGCATTAAGAGTATCATGTTACTATTGCAAATAACTGCAGCAATCAAAAAAATATATCTTTTCCACCTACATCATATGAACTATGTGAGACAAAGACTCTTTTGTGGGTCACATATTTCAACACTGCAATAGAATTTGACTCACAAAATACCAGTTAAAAATTATTCAGGGTGAGGAAGGTTTACTACTTTTCCTCTCTTATTTCTTTGCCCTTAAAATGTGCAATACTGAGTGCAGTCATGGTAATTCACATCCATATGTGACTCATAAGGGTTCACAGTTTGACTTTGCTATTTAAAAATTAGAGAAAATATCTGATATCCATTCTCTAAGTCTCTGGAGTAGCTCCTTGTCTCTGAACAAGGCAATTTTATCAGCTTTCTGCTCTTCAATATCCAATAAGAACCAAATGGATTTAAAATGTTGCTTTTAAAAAAGATGTGTAACTAGCTGCTGTGATGTGTCTCCTTTTTTTCTGTAACAGAGAGAGCACTGCAACTTGAGTTAGAGGCAAGTTATGAAATCCCTGAGATGCAACAACTGTGGGCTAGACAAATGTTAAGCCCAAATGGCTCTGCATGGTCACAAGACAGACAAGATGAAAGAGGAACAGCAGTAAAATTATCAGCTGGTGTAGCAGAACTTTTGGCTAAAAGGAAAGACCTCTTAAAGAACAGTGGAGCCACCTCAAGGCTTTACTAAAAAGACTAAGAATGTGGTCTAGCTGCTTTTTATTTATTGCATTAATCCCACTAAGCAGTAACAGATTGTCTGACCTGTGCATGGGATTAGTTTCCATCAAAGCTCTTACGTATCAGACTCCTAAAAGCAAAAACCACTTGACATCTGGGAGAAAAGGGCAACAAATACATTACAAAATTTAATGAATCCAATGTAAGGGTTCAACTAAAGGTGAAGGATAATCATGTTACAAATGTCAATGGGTAATATAGGCTATTATAATATTACTCCAGCTTCTCCTACGGTAGCATCACAATTTTCAGTAGGGTTGCAGCAGTGTAACACTGGGAAAGAGAGGGCTAAGGCTGCTTTAATTTATAATAAGATATAAATTACTCCAAGCTGAAATTTCATCAGTTCAGTGGCAGAATGTCAAAAAGTTTAAGTGATATCAATGTAAAAATATAGCTTTTCATAATTATGGACAAGTGGTGGTGTTTTTGTTTCCATCTGTATTTGACATTATGACAACAAGCAAAGCAGCACAGATTTCCCACCAATACTATCAAACAATTGGGCTCTGGTCTACCTCCATAAATCTGCTCTGATGCCTTCATGTCTGTCTAAACTCATTCTGAGTTTAACTCAGAATGATGTTGCACAAAGCCACTGAGATTGATAAATTCTATTTTGTTTGGTAACTGGAAGCCTTAGGATACTTTCACTATATCCCCACAGCACTAAGTAGGGATCCTATTTATCCAGTTTCCCAACCTTCCAGACCTGGGCAGCCCATGTCTCCTCTCCACCTCCACAAAAGTTGAGCAGGAAAACACTGTAGTTAAGAAACTCAGTAAAAACCCAGTCTGAAATACAATCCATACTCAAATAGCTCCAGTGGGATATTTCACATACCACTTAAAAAAAAAAGCATAAATAATTCCACATACTGCTCAGTTCTCATAGAGCACCACCTAAATCACCACTTCCTATGGCTGTGACACCAAGATGTAGCCCCTCCAGTAGCTTGAATAATGAGAGAAGAGGACTGCACCAGGAATTAAAAGATTTTCTATTGGTACAGCTTCCAAAACTGTCAGGAAATGCTATTAACTATTAAAGTCAGATGATGGAATTGATCTTCTCCTCATTGCTGAGGAGCCTCAGAAACACACAAACATTTGTTTAGAGCATCCTGATAAATATTTTAAGCTTTCAATTAAGCTGCCAATGAAAATATGGTTCATTAGTCATTTTCCTGCCCCATTATCTCCAAATTTCCCCAGTTTTCATGTCACCAAACATGATGTTGGTAGTTCAATTCTGGATGCTTCCTCAATGAATTTTACAAGAGGGCCTATTCCAACAGTCTGTAATCCAGTGATACTTCAGTATTTGCTTTATTCCGGCCAAACCAAAATGGACTTTTAAACTCCATTAGGAAAAAGAAAAAGAACCTTTAGAAAGAACAACTATTTCTTTAATTTGTGTTGAGCTAAAAATATTCCTGTTCATAGAATGGTCCCTCATTACTATTGAAGCTGCAATGCTCCTGTATCCTTCAACTTATCTTCAATAAATGACAATTGTGATTAATTAAGGCAAAGTTGCACTGGGTAGGATGGTCACCTTCAGCACAATTAAAAGGAAATGTTCTGGTTCAAAACCAAGATCATGCTGCTTTCCCCAAGTTCTACTAGAAATAGAGGCTGACAGGTTAATAAAAGCATTTCTAAACAGTTGAAGAAATCAGACGTGATTTAAGAACTCTGTTCCTTACTTAACTTATTATTCAGCTACTGAAAACTTCACTTTCCCATCTGTGAGATGACAAACTCCAATGAAAACAGTATTAATATTTATGTTCTTTTCAAAGCATGTTCATAAAGTGGAAAATAAAAGCAGTTTATCCAAAACTTTCTGGCATGCAGCATACTTCAAAATTTACAGCCTCGCTGCCAGGATTTGCTGGCTTAAGAGCAAGAGGTTGTATTTTATGAAAGTTAGTGATTCAATTTTTATATCACTCAAATTATAAGTTTCTATTACATGGGTCAGTTTATTTTCAGCACAGTTCATTCTGTGAAGAGTGTGGATTCCAGAACTCCTAATAGGTGGGAAAAAACATTACTGGTGGTATTTTAAACATTTCTTAATAGTAATTTACCTCCTGAATAAAGATAGTTCAGTACAATACGTGTGCATATACACACACATCAGGGCCAAGTAAAAATTAGACTGATACTAAAATAATTTGGAATGAACAGTAAATCTTTCTTCTTTTCTATAAGGGTCATGTTGCTGCTTGCTTTAAAAACACCAGCAAAATCCCAGGCCTTATGTTAACACTAAAAGCAGCAAATGAAAAATTAAATCTTATTTTTGTTTGAGATAATTTTACAAGTCCCAGTGCATGGAATAATTTTCCTGTATTTCAGCCTCACAATACTTTCCACTTTTCTTATCAGATAGATGCTCAAAAACAGTTACATGAAGACACCCAACTGCAAAAATTACACAGAGCATCATTTTTAATAGTCTGCATTGAGCCAGGGAGAGAATATGCAAAATAGGAGCAACTCCTACACATTTTTAGTTCCCATTCTAATAAGAGCAACAGTTAGCAGATACATTTATATTATTACACTAGCTTGCAGTTCAAGAGAGAAAACTCACCTTTTAGGCAAGGAACACAGAACCAGTGTGGGACTGGGACTGACTCACGCTCAGCTCTCCAAGCAGCACAAACATAGGAATCCTAAATTGTTTGGTTAGTTGAACACAATTACACCTACCAACAGCAGCTCAAATGTAGCGAGTGGTTGTTCTGTGTGAAAGCTGATACTATTTTTTATCCCCACCACCATGGGACACAGCTCAAGGTAGAAAATCCCAGTCCTGTGTTTATAGTTTCCTTGTGCAGAGGTGTACACACTAAGAAAATTCAGGAATATAAGTCCTGTAAGTGAAGAAACAGTGACAAGTAAGAGATTCCTTCTATGATTCTAAGGCTAGTATAATTTAAAAGTTTAATCTTGATCTTAAATTAGGGAATGAAAGAGTGGGGTGTGTGTATGCCTCTCAGAGGGAGACAGACATTTGGGTTTGCTTTTTCTCTATGGCTGTCAGTAGTGATGCTCTGCAAAAAATGTACTTGCCATTTGTTCTTTATGTGAATTTCTACAGCTATTTTAAATCCAACAGCAAAGATGTGGACAATTACTTGGGCTTAAGCCCATGGAACAATTTACAGCTAACCAAGGCACTAGGACATCAAAAATGGTCTTTGAAACATGCATCCCTCTGACAGCTCCTTTCTGGATTGCAGCCACTGTTTTTGATGCAAGGGAAATGTGCACGGGGCTACAACAAATCAAATCCCACAGTGCTGTATGTGATCTGTATAAGGTACTCATTTTTACTGCTGTGAGTTGGCACCATCATGTGGCCACTTTGAGTTTGCTCAATTTAAGTAACAATTTATACAGAAAAGGCTTGCAACAAATTAATTCAAATTCACAAATTGTTTTGGTCCATCCTATAGAAGAACTTAGTACATATTTAAATAGATATTTATTAAAATGTGAATCTATCTTCCAATTGTCCTTCTGTTCCCTGAATCTGTGCTTGTTTAATCATAGCTTTCCTCATCATTAAATCAGTTCTTAGGCTACAAAAGTCAAAGATATTTTCTGTGGTTGTTCTTGCTCCAAACTACCAATAATGTAAAAAAATTATAATGTTATAAGACAACTATCCTTTTCCTTAGTGCAAGAGCTTTGGTAGTGATTTGCAGGATTAAAGAGGTCACTGTTTTCTGTTTTACATCCCAAAGGATTTAGAATTTTAGTTAAGTCTCAAGTGTATGGTTCTCCTAGTTTGATGCAAACATCTCAGTACAACTCCAGCCAGTCAGGTGTTCCTTTTGAAAAGTTTCAGGGGCAAAATCAGAAGCAAGATATCATGTGATGCAAACTTGTTCTCTGATGTGTTGGCATAACATTTATAGGTGGATACAAGGAAGTTTTACCAAGTGATGTGTAAAATGCTCAAAGGTTAAAGTCTCTACACCACCAGGTTGCTTCAAAAAGCAAAATTTATGCTCACCAGACAAAGGACTGCTATCATTTACCTTGAAGCAGAATAATGAGAAACAGAAGCTTAGAGCAATATATTTTCAGTATTTTTGTGAAAATATATACATCTAAAGCATACAATTAAAACGTTCATCTTTGAGTACAATAATACTTAATTCGGTTCTGTCAGTTTGTGTGATAAAATATATAGGATTAAATACTGTAATGATAGCTTTTAAAATATAAGTACTGTACTGATATTATTTAAAATATATACAAGTTATATACAAATACAAAATTACATGAAATTTTTAACTGCAGTCAAAAATATGCTAAATATTTTGCAACAACTTGTACACCCAGATAGGTGTAGCACTTCTAAAGACACTGCAATAAAAGGAAGTGCAGTTTTTCAGATTCCTCAGGCTGAGGTAGTGCCCACTTCTTCTTTACATACTGAATATCTATCTCTCCAGATGCTTTGGCCAGCACAAGGCCCAACAATCCGTTTGCTTTTTCTGGTTCTCCCAGCACAGTCATGGTCACAACACTGAAATGAAAAGAATTGGAGAGTTTTTAAGTTAAGAGTAAAAAGATCTCTATCCTGAAACAGGCACAGTATTGTGAGTCTTGGTGAATATGTGTTAGCCAAAAACATTCTTGTTTGCTTTGTGACAATGAACACAATGTGTTTCTTTATATTTGATCCATACTACATACAGGCATTTAAAAACGTGGTTCAACATATCTTGGCTATTTTAGGGATTAATTCTCATCCAGCAAAGCTGAACTTATGCAGTCCACTGATTTTAGTAGGAATGAAATTTTTCTCTTTGTATAAACAGCAATTGCTCCACGTACAAACATTTTTCCCATCTGACAGCACTGTATCTGATTTTCGTTTATACCCACATTATTTCTCCTTCATCAAACTGTATAAAATAATAATTTGATAAGGGTAAACTAAAATTTAGCTTGCTATAGTGTCTTTCCACACCTCCAAAGGTTTAAAAAAAGATAACTGGTAGAACAAATTCCAATGAAAATGTCAAGATAAGTAAAAAAACACCATCCAAAATATCAGCATTTTGTTAAAAATAATGTGCTTACCCTGTTGGAATGGTCTGCTTTGCCACAGGCAGCAAATCATTTTCCAGAAGATCCCAAATGTAAATATTAGATGATGCATCCAGGACAAAAAACACAGAGGGTCTTGTTAAAGCCCACTGCAGGGCAATAACTGGTTGGCCATTGGTGCTGTCATTCCACTGCAGGAGAGGATATTCTGATGTCATCTGGTGTAATCTGATGCTTCCATCTGAGCAGCCAACCTATATAACAGTCAGAAAGAAAATACTCCTGAGCAGAACAAAAATTGCAGTTCAATTCTTGAGAATATCAAGATAAAAGTACACAGCTGACTCAAGTGATAGACCTCTCTTTTAGCCTATCCAGACTTCAACTTTCAATGTAAATTTTAGTTCAGAAGCAGTAACTCTGAACATACTAGTCAACTTCACTAATACCATGATCCACCACAACTTGACAGTAGTCAGAACTGGAGCAAGGGCAGGGTCTGGAGACCAGACAGATACTCAGTGACATGTGTAAAATGTAAAACAAAGAAAAGCACAGCCTGTCCTACTGAAAGCTAAACAGCAGATATCATATTATCCACAATGGTAAAAGAAAGCTTTGACTGTGCATTGGTGACTCAAAATACGTGCACCGTAGCCAAATGCATTCATTTTATACCTTCAGCAACCCCAATGAAGTCATGTAAATCATGGCAAATTTAGAAAGAGAGGTTTTTAAAGTAAGGATCAAGTACAAATATGTGCCAGGATAGCCAGATGGAAAATTCAAAAGTTAGATTCAACTTGCATTGACACACCTGCTGTTCTGTTGGTTAGCTTTTGTTAAAGTTTATTCAATAGGAACTGCTGAGGGCAGGTTTGAACACTCCTGACCACAGAGTACTGTGCTAGGCAGAGCCCAGGCTGTGCCAACTGTGGAAAGGAAATGCCCAGAGATGCCCTGTAGATCTTTATTTTGCATCAATACAGATGTTTTTCCTCACAAGCTAGAAACTCTCTCTCAGCAAGTAATTATAAAGAAAATTAAATTTGCATTATATTAAAATATTTTCATACCAGAAATAGTGGCTTTTCAAAAGGGAAGAAATCAATTGCGTTGATGTTTATGGACCTCAGTCTGCTCTCCCGAGGTCGGAATAGCTTCGGAAAAACTTTTAAATCATGTCTTGTTCTATGGCCTACCAGCCCCTAGGAACAAGATAAAGAAAATTAATCAAAGACGACAAAATTTGCATTATCAGCCTCACAAGAAAAAGCTTAATAACTCACAGAACTTTAGAAGACCCATAGTAGCTAACAATTTTTAATCACTAGCAGATTTTAATAATAGTCTCAAATAATAAATTCTATATGCACTCTTCTAGTAAAATCCCAAGTGGGGCAGCCTGCAAAACAAAATCTTAACAAGAAGATGAATTTTAGCACATTACTCACAATGTTTGTTCCAACAATGAAATGACTAGGATTAGAAGACAGAAATTTAATGGTCAGTGTTCGGGGCATCCTCTGGTGCAGATCCTTTGGGAAAAGGCTAGAAAAAACATAAAAGGTAAAAGATTATACAAATACATCTTTTAGTTTCTCTTAAAAGCTATACAAATACACCCAGCAACTTGATCAAATATGTCTATGAATAGCTCTAGGAAAAACTGTATTAAAAGAAACCCAAACTGCTAATGAAAATACTGTTAAACATAATTTACATAACAGCAAATTAATAAAGTGCAGGAAAAAATAGCTTTGTGAGATACAGGTGTAGAATCTAAATCCTTCTGCTATCTTACCTGTTGTTCAGTTCCAGAGTAGAGCTATGTACTAATTTGACTTTCCCTCCAGGAATTAAACCTAAAATTATACAAAAGAATTATTTAAGCACTTAGCATTAAGAAAGTGCTATCATTAAATAAAAAGCTAAGATAACAAGTAAAAGTATATTTCATAATTAAATATTGTAGATATCTATCTCTATATATTGTAGACATACGGATATATTTTGATACACAAGAATCTCACATCATTTAGAACTATTTGCTTCAAAATTAAAATCTGAAAAGTTGTTTTTTTCAACAAAAAACAGAGAGGGCAGAGAAAAAGACAAACTTCCTTGATTTATCTTTACAGTATGCATATAACATCTGGTAATATCACACTATAAAACCCAATTCTATGCACTCGTATCACTTGGATCCTTGATAATTATAGTAATGAGAGACTGTAACTTCTATAAAGTTGGTCTATAGAATAATATAAATAATTGAAATCCTTCAAACACATGGAATTTTTGTAAAACAAAATAATTGAATGCTGGCGGCAGTAAAAGTGTGTCAAGATACCACCAGAGCTTTGAAATATCCCTCCCCACAGACATAACCCCCAGCTTTAGCAGCTTGATATAGCCGTGACATTGCACATGAGCTTATAAATTCCAGTTTGTTAGCATTACTTCACTGCTTATATCTCTATTTTAAAACTTATCTGTACTTTAATCACAGTTTCTTCCAATCAAACACGTATGTAATTCTAAAATTTGTTCAAAGAACAAAAAAAAATGCACTTCTCTTCATTAAAGTAGCTCAAAAAAAAAGGCTGAATGGATTTATTTCTTCACTTCTTTCCATGGAAACTTTGAAGCTTTCTTCTCACAATAAATAAGAATCTTTCCTAGAAAAGAACTTTCAGGACAATTAACAAAATAGAGATATACTGGCAACAGCAAAACCATTAGATTTGGTTTAAAACTGAAGGAAAACCAAGAAAACTGAGAAGGATTTAAAATCCCATATTCTTTCAAAAAAAAGTGCTGAAAACACAGAAATCTGCTTTGACATTCCAAGAAATGCCATCGTTTGGTGGCAACTAATAAAGAATTAGCAGATCAGATTTGTAAGTGAAAATAACTCATGATACCTAAACGCTAGCCCCAAATATCTGTATGTCTTATTCAGAAGAAATCTACAGCTCAGTAATTTTGCCATTTTCTGAACTGTTATTTTCATTACTCTTTCTCTCCTTTCACTTAATCTCAAAACTGAAGCTCTTTATTCTAACTGCAATGTACAGTACTCACCCAAATCAGTTTGTGAACCAGCTAAATCCACCTTTTGTAATTCAACAACAACCTGAAAAGTCAACAGTTAACATTAATATCCAAGAAATACTTCCCAGTCTTAGCAATTTTTTAGCCAGTTGTAATAATGAAATAATCTACAGAAGGTTTAGATAGATGGGTCAAAGACTACAATGATTACAGGCAGATTCTCTATCCCCAACAACATCTGCAATGCTAAAAATAGCTTCACACACTTGCTGGGCAGTCCCTGCTGGAAAGTAAAACAGGAGAAGCTGCATTCTATGCATAATCACTAGCTGGCATCTTGCTAGATTGGCGAGTCACAAAAACCCCACCCTAAGCCCCTAAGATAAGAAACTGCAACATTTTCTTTGCTCATCACTACTCATGAAACAGAAAGGGCAGATTGTATGATTGTGCTGCTACAAAAGTTACTTAGAAATTTGACTTAGTGATACAGAAGGGAAATACTTTCATTCTCTTCTTATTTACTGAAGCATCCAGTTCCTTGAGGGAGAATACTTCAAGTGCAAACAAAATGTTTGGTAGCTGGGGCCAAAAAAAGACTAAGAAGTCATCAGCAATTAACAGCAACAGCCCTGGTGCTTACCTGACCATCATTTTTTAGGGCAATTTTATGCACAGATTTTAATGTTTTGCCTCTTGGACATTTATTTTATATAAATTATGAATGTCATTTCTCATGTACATTCAGTACAGTCTCTGTGATTCAAGTAAAATAGGTGGGTGGAAAAGGACAAAGTCCTATTATTCAATTAGTAGAAATATGTGAAGCACAACTACTGATGGCTTGTTTTCTACTAATAGCTTCACCTAAGGATAACATCAGGGCATCAGGGAGTCAGGTCAAAAATTTTGATGATAGTTCTAGTGCTTCTGTACTTTTCATGGGGAAACTCTCATCAGAAATCCCAGGTTAGGGCTGCTATGTTTAAAGAAGTGCTTTGTTATCCAGCCCATGATACCCTCTCTTTCCATACATACATTACTCACCCACATATTGAGGATTCCATTTTCATCCATTGAAGCTATCTGAAATGGAGAGCCTGACATTTCTATGGAAGAAATAGTAAGCGTTTACATTCACACACTGATCTTCATTCTGAAATATTCCTAGGTTAATGTGTCCTCTGAAACTCCTGTGATTATCTAAGCATCAAAAGGGAAAGTGCCCTAATACTACCATAGATCAAAACAGGCATAAACCTTTCTTAGAGAGTGATCAAACACTGGAACAGGCCTCCTAGAGAGATAGTCAATCTCCAAAACTTGTCCGAGATGCATCTGGACAACACCCCAAATAACATGATTTAACCTGGTCCTCCCTGAACTGGACAGGCAGTTAGACAAGATGATTGTTGTACATTCCTTTCTAATGAAATAGTCTATTCTATATCTGTCTATTCTAGCATGTTCAGTTTTTTCCTTCCAGAAAACCAATAATCACCTTCTGCCTCTTTTAAAATGCTTGGATTCTGCATGGTCTTTGGAACAGAACATAAAAGCATGGCAGGTGAAATCCAGTAAAACCTGCAATACATATTTTTTGGACTGCTATGGGTTTCAAAGCAAAATCTGCAGTAATAATGTATCCCCTACCACACTGCCTGAGAACTCAGAGGCATGAGGAAAAAAGTTTCTTTTCAAAGTGGGTCATAAAAAAAAAACAAGCAAAAGGAAGAACTACCAAGTACGGTTGCCTATTTCAAGTGCTTTCAAATATATAAGCAAATGAATTCTCTGAGTCAAATAGGGGTTTTTTTCAGACATAACAGAATTATTAAGACTCCTCTTTTATCAGGAAAAAAAAAATTATGTCTTGAAAATAGATATAAGAATAAGCACACAGCTACATCTGATGTGGAGTGATGCTGAATGAACACTGCATGATTATGAGAGCAAAAAATGAACACTAATACTGTATTCCATTGATACAGACAGTTTAAGAATATAATTATAAACTGGATGTATACGCATTACTAGATATCTAAAGAAAGACCTAGATGTATTGCTGCTTTACATACCCTCCTGATAAGAGAGACTTGAGAGCCCATAATTCTGATCAGTGTAGAGAAGGGTTGAGACAGGTTCCACTGCTAGTATAGGAGCGGTGTGATTTGTTGAGTTTAGAATGCCATCTGTAATTAAGGACAACGAAAATTAAAAATTAGATTGCTCTCAACAAAAAGAACAACAGAACTCCAATCACTTTTCAGCTTATGGAAGAATGATGATTGCAAAAATGAATGGCAAATCACCGACTTCATAAAGAATTACTTTGTGCAAGTCTCAAATAGAATTCTGCAAACTGTTTCCTAAATTAACAAAAGACTAGTAGATAAATCAATGTTTCACTGCTTGTATTTACTTCTCATTTTCCAAATGAGTGTTGCCCCATTTATGCCACTGTACAGACATTTCATTAAAATCTGCCATTTCAGGGTTACCATGGAAAGAATTATGTTCGTTTCAAGCTCCATAAACAACAGAGGTAGAAATAAATCACAGCTTAATACGGAAAAGACAAAACTGCAGGAAAATTACTCTTAATAGAAAGTAACTACCTTGAAACAAACAATTAACCACAAGTAAATATTTATTTACATTTTAATAACATCTTAAAATAAATGTACATTTGAAGCAATCTTAATACGTATTCTTTGTCAGATACTCTTGATTTCTGGACTTGCTCTTGTGTACTGAACTTAATCTCATTTGAGACTAAAGGCACAAATCTTCTTATGTTTACAGCATTAAATCCTGCTTGCTTATATAAACATGCACATGAATCCATACATTTGAAGACAAGCCCATTGTGCAAGACCAAGCTTTTTTGATATGTTCAAAAAATTAGAAGTCTGTCAAAAAGTAATGCTTATTTTCATAGAGACACTGGAATTAGACAAACCTGTGAACAGAAGAGGATTTTGTGCATGTGTGTGGTGGGTTTTTAGAAAAATTCTAATATCCCAGCATTCACTAAATGGTAGCATCCACATACAAAAAAACAAAAATAAAGGAACAATACATACAGAAGGACTTATTTTGCAATAATAAAGTTATTTACAAAAGTACTGCAATGTGTTATTTTTACTATATGGTCCAATACAGTGCCAAGAAAAACAGCACAAATTTATAAATAAGATGAGATAAATGTTGTCATGTACATCTTATTCATTCCTAAACATGCAACAGATAACTAGATACAATGAAAACGTCAGCAAGATTAATGACTTGCCATTTAATGTCACTGCCTACAAGGTGACTAATCAGACTGCAGAGATACTAACCAGTAGAAAATGTTGGAACTCTAAATGTCCAGTCAGTTTCACTGATCATCATATGACGGTGCATTCTTGAATCTTCTCGAAGATCCCACACCAACAGTGACCCATCTATTGTTCCAGCAAAAACTAATGTTGTTTTATTGGGACTGAAGCAGCAACATGTCACCTGTTAAACAATAAGAATGCACATAGTTGATACTATGATTTGATAAGCCTGAAATATGTTTGTTCTTCCTAGGCATGAAAATCCAAAAAAAGACAGATTTCAAGTGTTTGTGGCAGAAGAACAATATAAGAGAAGCAGGATACAAGAGTTTCAGTGGGCCTTCCCTTTTCAAGACAGTTTTTATGCAATCTGCATCTACTCCCACAAAGGTGAAGGGGATGATTCAACTGTATGATAGCAATGGGTAGAGAGAAGGCCTGACAAAATCTGAACCATCTGTTTCACTTTCATTCACTCTTCAACCACAGAACAGATTCAATTTTTTTTTAAAAAGACACTCCAGAACACTACGACTACCTATATAGTGATGGAGCAAAAAAACAGGATGAGAATAGTGCTCACTAAGCTTAAATGTGTTTCTCAAAAGATGACATTTCTTCTAGCAAGGCAAGAAAACAAAACACAGGCAATAAATTCTTTTACAGTGTTAATAAAGCATACCTCTGAGTCACATATTAAAACTTTCTGAGGACTGGAGGGCTGCCAGATGTTCCAAACACATATGATGCTCTTTCTGTCCAGTAAACCAACACCTGCCTTTTCAGGTAATCCATGAACTGAAAGTAATGTCTGCCTCTGAACTTGAGAGACACATAGGCAGGATATTTTTCGGTCTAAACCATTAAAAAAAAAAATCAAGGAAGAAAAACAATAAATAAAGAGTCACTGAAGATGAAAAAGCATATTTAGCTGCTATAGCAACAGCCAAATGAGCTAAGACGTAATTATGAAGAATGTTTCTATTAACAGTGGATTGGGTTTTGATGCTATAAAAGAAAAAAGAAGGGACTAGAGAAGGAATAAGCAAAAAGGAAGAAAGGCAGGAAGCTAATAGCATAATTGTTCTGGGCATAAGCAAGTCAATCTGATCTGATGTCAGTACTGCATATTCTGAAAATGAGGTTGAGTCTCAAACAGGAAACAGCACAAGCCAGGCTTCTGTTTGTCTCATGTCTTCATATTAGAATACATAAGCCTTGTGTTATCATACATTCTCCTGACATAATTTCAGATGCTTAATTTTTCACCTGAACATCTACTTTTCTCATGGGGAAAATGTAGTTCCAGCTCAAATATACCAGGATATATTCTCCCTGCTCAATAACCTTCCTTTATTTGCAACTTTGGCCCTAGCATGGAAGTCCTAAATGAAATTACACTAAATGTGATGGCCCTCCAACGGTAGGACCAAGAAATTACATCCAGGGTACCCCTACATCTTGCCATTTGCAGGCTGTACGTCTGATTTCACAGCAGCTATGATGCTCTGATATTCTCTACCTGAAAACAAGTGGGATTTTACACCATCTGTTTATCCTGGTATGTGCTGTCTGCACTTCAGTCATGACAAAGAGCATAAGGAAGAAGAGTTCACAGTGTATACTAAAAGGTGTAGAATAAAGTTCCCTTACCATGGAGGAATGGCTGGTTAGTATTTAACTGGAAACAGCTATCACTAATAGACAGACTGGTTTGTTGAGATCTTAGTTTCCAAGTGGGTTGTGTTGCAACTTGATCTTCCTCTAGCAAAACAGCAATCACCTTTCAAACATAATTACATTTATAGAAATGAAAGGGTCATCTTATCTTTCAGCTTTTCTATTTTTAGCTTTCTAAATACATTAATTTAATAAACCTTTATCAATTTTCAACTTCTGTCTTTGCAAATACAACCTTACAAACATAAAAGTTGCAGAGAGATCAATCTCGCTGATAATGAGCATTATTTAAGAAGTTTATTTTAATTAGTCAGAACAAGTACACTAAGTGATCTATCACACCTAATAAGGGATATTAAGAACATAAGTGTACCTGACAAGCAGACCGGAGGAAATTCGTTAATCTTTGTGAATCAATTTTAGGTGTTAGAGCTCCATTCACTGATATATTCTGGCTGTTTGTGGAACCTAAGGAGGAGTGAAAACCAAAATCAAAGTTGAAGTTTCAAAGGGGCATAAATTAAAAAAATCCAAAGAAAAACATAGTTTTTAAGCAAGGGGAAAAGGGCAGGAATCAACAACTCTTCAGTAGAACTAACAGTACTAAAGAACAGATATGGGGATATATGTGTTGCCAACAAAAACACCTATCTAGAAGGAATAAACTATATCAGTCACTTATTCTTCATTCCCTCCTCAGGGGGATTCAGAGTGTCTATAGCAATTTGTTATCAATGTAGCCTGCCATATTACAAATTCTGACAATTAATGGCTACAGAAATACAAACAAGATGTTCTTCACCTCCAGATAGGAGAGCACCTTCTGCTGGATGCTGTGTCCATTTCTCCAGTGTCTCAGCTTCCTCAGTCTGAACATCTCTCTCAAGATTGTCGTCGTTACACTGAACATATGCCTGGAGTAGACAGATGAAGTGATCATTATATAGTTGACACAGAAAAGAATGACAGCACACAACTGAACAGAAATCAGACAGTCAAAACCAATGTGCTCAAGCTTTTCTGTTTGGAAACTCAGACCTAAGTGTACTGACACTACATCAGAGTATCCCTATTTTGTGCATGCACAGTTTACTACACCTCACACAAGAGTGCTAGGCTTACTGCACAAATATAGAATGTCTTACATGATGCAGAAACACTTAGCCAAGAGTCTTTAGAATATGGGGAAGGAACATGAGAGAGTTCTCTTCCAATTAAAAAAGCGAATGGCATCTCTGGTCAAAAGTTTCAGTATCAATGCTTTTTGCTAATTAAGGCTTAGAGATGAAAATTATCAATTTACTGTTCCATTAGATTTGTTAATTTTCTTTGCTAATTTTTCTCTTGAAAAATTATTTTCCAGAGTAGTGATTAGCACTTCCAGGATTTAAATAAGTATATTTTACCTGCTTAGTGTTCATTTTGCCAAAATTCCTGATATACATGTCATACTCATTTACAGGAGGCAAATCCAATAAGGAAAAACTAACTGAGAAATCCAGATCAAGAAGCGGGAGAAGTTCTGAACTCCTTTTCCTTAAGAATGAATTATAAGAGAAGAAAACAAAAATACCATAAGCTAATATCCAAGTGATTGAAGAATACAAAGTAATTACAATCCTGGCAACTTACTCTGTAATAAAACAATACACAAACTGATATATAGGTAACTTTCTGTTACAAAATGGAATGTAGCAAACCCTCTACATTATAAATACATAAGAATTAAATACTGTTAGCTTACAAAATCAGACTAAAAGTCTCAAGATTATAAGCTTCATATATCTCAAATATAAGAAAAACTTACATTTCACACAGTGCAGTGACATTTTGAATGGACTATTTAAAATACACTTACTTCTGCTTACTAGCTATGCTTCGGCTACTTTGACGTTGGTTTGCCATTTGAAAATCCATGAATATTCCACAATAAGAGCTTCTGACAGAAGGGTATTGCCTTTCTGTGACATTATAAAATATTATTAGTGTCATAATTCACACTTCATGGTGCATTAAAATGTAAAGCAACAAGTCTAAAAAGCAACAGGTTTCTTAAGACAAAGCAACTACAAGATGCTGGTTTCCAATTTATACAAAGTGCTTTAGTGCTTAGCACAATTATCCATACAAGAAGCTACTCCACTTCAGTAATGGGCCAGCATTTTTTCCTTATTATGCTCTTTAATCAATTCAGAATGACTGGCCACTGTAATTTTTATTCCAGAAGAAATTGTCTCTTTCTTTCTCCTGCTATCAGCATGGTGTTTTTTTCCCTGTGCAAAGTGAAACTGCCTATCAGCTACTTAAAAACATACCAAATTCATGCACATTACACCATGTGCATGCTTCATTTCTAAGAATTAATCATTAAAGCTAGTGGAGAAACTCATTGATAGAATTGTAACTGATGCCCTTAGATGAATAAACAAGACATTGAAATCAGTTGCTTTAAAAGACACAGTTAATTCAGCAACTACAATACCTGATGCCATGTCTACTTTACTCCCTTTCTTGGCCAAATGGTAGCCCATCGACCTAAATATCCAACTCCCAGTCAGGACCAATGGTATTTCACTTCCTCAGAGGAAGGCTGCCTTTTTAGATTATACTTATAAAATGCTTCTAAACTTCTAAAAATAGTTTCTTCCAGAATGATCAACAATCATTCTAACCAAACCAGATCAAAACTCAAGAATCCTTTGGATTCTATATTGGCCTTCACATGAGCAGAAAGTCCAAAGGGGAAACACAGCTGTACTTGGTTAAATAAGTAAATTTGGCACTCTCAGGTATTAGATCAACTGAATACAAGATATTAATTCCACAGTCAGATTTCAAAAAAAAATTGGTTATCAAAACTGATATAGAACTAGATTTTTTTTACTAGTATCTGTATTTCTTTCATCTTCCCACCCAGAGCATTGGCTTCAACTTTGCTTAAAAGAAAAAGGCAAATTAATGTCACCAGAAGACCCAAGACGTTTTAGCACTCCTCCAGTTTTCACAATCCAGACACTCATATCCTTCTCCTACCCAAAATAAGACATAGTAAATGTCAGTCTGCAAATTTTTATACTTCACATTTTCAATGATTAGTAATGCCTCTGAATCATTCTTTAGCAATGTGAAAGTTACAGTACTTACCCACAAACCCAAGTGATTCATCCAGAGGACCAGGTTTATGCCTCTAGGCAGTCTTCTGGAAAAAGTGGCCTCTTTACTCCAAAGTTGTATGTGTTACTCATAAATTTAATAAAAAAAAAGACTGGTATTGAGTCACATACCCATAACTGGCTCCTTTTTTACATTTATGATTTTCTTTGGCATGGAAGTAGAAATTCTATCATTTTCTGCACTAATTGCTCTTTGAATTTCTTCAATATCTGAGGTTCTGGTAAATGGAACATCCCTTAGGTTTTCTTCTGCATCTTTTTCTTCAGTACTTTTGTCTCCATCATCATCATCAAAATCATCTTCATAATCCTTTAAAAGCAATGAAAAGGAATGAGGATTTTTTCCTTCCTGAAATTGACTACATACTCCCATTCTTTAGAAAATCTAGAACTTCTCAGAGAAAATCCTTTCAGTAACTTAAATGCAGGAAGACAGAGTATCTTGAGAGGACTAACTCAAAAGCAAAAGCTGGTTCCAAATTCCTGACAAAAACCAAGTAAATACATAGCAGAGAACTTCTACATAAAACTTCAGTTACTTATTAGCCACTGTCACCACAAAAGAATAAGTAAAAATCATGTAATGTCCTGCAGTTTTTAACTCTGTGAATAGTTACCAATATTTTGATACCTGAGAATTGCTTCAAAAGGATAACTAAGCTTTTACATACCTCAAAATCATCTTCATAATTTGCTGAAAAGTTATCAAACCCTGTGTCTGAATTGTTGATGTGAGGATCTTTCAATTCCTAAATGAGAAAAAGAAATGAAGCTATTAAATAATCTTGCAAAAACATTAAAGCTTTATCTGCCTAAATCTAAACAGAGATGAAAGTTCTTCTCAGATACTTCTACATTTTCAAGCAAATAAATAAGAAATTTAGTTTAGAAATATAAAAGCACATGAACAAGTGACAGTTACTGACTTTAAGTAATAATACAAGACAAAACAGAATACTACTCTATTTTGGGAAGACCAAGGGCTTTACCATTTGTATTTTTACCAAGAAAGATAGGAAAGTGCTATTTGTCTGCACTTTTAAGAGCATATAGCAGCTCTTATGATGGTGTAACAACAAAATAAAGACTGTCCTACTTTTTCAAGGAGTGCACAAAATTATCCCTATGCTGAAGTTACACTAGGGGGACTCAATATGGTAATAAAATACTGCTGATGTTGGAATTGGGGAAAAAATATGGACACAACAGGAAAATAAAGTATTTGTATGGGTAAATAATTTTGTTAATATTGAGTACTCTGCAGTACTCACACAGATTTAGATTTATAGCATCACTGAAATAGCTTCAAAGAAATAGCTTTTCTCTAGCTCATTGAACTTGATTAGAGTAATGCTATTCAATTATCCCAACACGTACTCCTAATAAACATAAAATCTAATCTAACACACACCAATCTATCCATTTAGTCAGCCTTCGCCTCCAACAGTCTCTTTGAAGTCAAAGACTAAATTATTCATCTCAAGCAGATTTCAAAAGGGAAATAAGAGTGAGGTTTTATGAAAATTATCTAGCATAATAGCACACCTATTACCTGCTTCCATGTTTACAACCAAAGGAGAGCAGCAAGATGTTGAATAGGAAGACAGGCACACATTTGGTCCTTTCACAGTTCTTGAAGAAGCAGAGCCACCTAATTTCACGGAATACTTTGGAAAAGTACTGAAGACAGTATGCCACAGTAATTGACTTCTATGGATAACTTACTTTTCCAAGTCATCAGACTCCTAGAACTAGCAGTACAGTACTTCAGAGAAGAAACTAGCATGCTTCTGTAAGTGGAAGAAACTTCTATAAAAGTACTCAAGGTACATCTAAACTCTTCCCACTTACTGAGAATTGCTTTTTTTAAACTTATAAAAATATTGAAATACAGTTGAATAGATGGCTATCTTCAATGCTTAGTAAATTCACAAATTAAATTTATAATGCTGTACCCAGAAAAAGAGATTAGGAGATACCTGAAAACCAACATAAATTAAATATTATCTTATCTTAGAATGGCACAATGTTGACGTACCTATTGTAACTGTTTTTACTCCCAAGAAAAATGCAACATTCTAAGATCCAAAATCAACAGTTTTACCTCTGGTCTTGTGTCTCTCTCCTCTTTTTCAGTGAGTTTATCACTTACTGTCCTACTGCAAAAAAAGAACAGAATTTTTACTGGCTAACTCAGAAGAAAACATTAGTTCTCTTTTGGTTTTTTGGTTTGTTATTGTTTGTTGGGGGGGAAGAGTGTTAGAAAAAAATCAGTCTTTTTATCTGAAAAGGAAAAAACAGGTGAAAATTTCAAACAAGCTAAAACACTTAATGCAAATACTTTTAAAGATCTCTATTTACAATATAAAATAATAATGAAACTGCCAAGTGATCAATCACCCAAGACCTGAAAAATCTTTGCCTAAGTTCAGTGCCTATAATTGCATCAAAATCAAAGAAAAAGTAGAAAAAGCCTATTAAACTCACACATCCATTGATGATACAGTAGTTGTAATATGTCTGCAGCAAACTGGAGATCAAGATCAGACTGGTGAAATATGCTCCAAAGCTATCTAGGTCACAGATTGACATTCAAACCCGAGTCTTTCATTCAGGGATTTTATTTATGAGGACAATACAATCAACATCAGAGAATAAGAGAAAATCAACCACCAGCTTTGTTCCTTAATGATCTGTTTGATTATGTGAAAGCAGAGCATCAAAGCTCAAGAAAAGAAGCAAGAGATGTGTGTAATACTGTTGGGACTGACAAACACAGGACTTCAAGATTTTTTGTTTGTTAGTAATACAAATCAGAAGTATCATCCTGAAATTTTACTGCTAAGGATGATGTGGACCTTTCCATCTCCTGGTCTATAGTTTTTAGATTTTTAGGTTTTAGGTTTTTAGATCCACACAGACTAGGAAGTGAAGATATTAAAATTAAAATAAACAATATAAGAGTCCTATGTAGTTAAGCATTTGTCCATGTGAATGAATTGCGAATTTCCAAATGATAAAATACAGCATCTTTGACTCCCAAATGAATTACTAAGATTAATATATACGTAGCTTCCAAGGACTGCAAAATTCATCTTGCTCTCTTGAAGTAGAAAAATTAAATAAATGGAAAACAAATACGTATATTTTTATATGAATCCTCATAGAGGCAAGACACAGATTTTTGTTTTAAATGCTACAGTATTGTGTAAAAGGCCTACAAAAAAAAAAACCACTATAGCCACCCCAGATATTTGAAATCAAAAATTCATGCATATTGTTACTAAATTCATGCTTCTTGTAACTAAATCTAAGGAGATACCATACCACATATACTTAGTATAAATGTCCAGTTTTACCTTGCATGTTGATGGCTTACTTCTTCTTGAATCCTCTTCTCTTTTTTGTATTCGCTGTTCTGTAAAAGAAGTCACAATATTTATGTGTCAGAAATGCTGGGAGGAAATACGTATATGAACCTGCACTGGTATTATTAAACAGTAATAAAGGTTTCTAATAAACTACTACAATGACATAGTATTTTTTAATGAGGAATTGCTTTTATGAAGTTCTGTGTATGAACTAACCTCAGAATAATCTCCTCCTTACAGATAAGGTAAGCAAAGAAAATAACACATGTAATAGATAAGCTATACACACAATACATACTTCCCTTGATAGTATTAAATGCTAAGTAGGGAAATTTGGCCATATACCTTTCTGTAATTGCTTTCCAAAAAGAAACAAGAAGGGATCTTGTGTCTACTCCTTTGCTTAACCAAACTTTATAATGCTTTACCAGAGTAAATTACAGCCTTCTTACAGGATACCTTCACATTATTATATTGATAAAAATGAAAGTGTTATGAGTTCTGTGTATACTGATTACATTGTGAGCTCAGAGCACTTCCCTAAGCAACTCCTAGGTCTAAAAACTGGCAGGGACTAAGGGCTGACCTCAGTAGGCTGTGGCCAGCCTATCCCAAAAGTGACATTTTTAACAGTTGGACTGTAACAATTCACACCAGTTGCACCCAGCATCAGAGAATGGTACCAGGCACTTTTAATCCGAACTACAGGGACTTAATTTATAGATTCTGTATTATAAAGGTTTGTTTAAGTGTGGAAAAGCATTCAATAGATTAAGATAAAGGTGCTTAACTTTGAGACAGAACCATTGTTGTCTGTGTGTACATTCTGATTCAGCTACTCAATTCAAATCATGAGCAAGCTCCTGATCAATTTCTGCTGCAGAAAGCCAGTTACAAGAACCACTTCTGGTGAGGCCCCACACTGAAGATGCCTGGTATTTTCACTAGAAAACTTATTTATAAACTTTTCTTTGAGAAGCTTGATTATTTTCACTCTTCAGGCAGTAGAAGCATCTACCCTGGACCACTTGAATGGTTCTACGTTCCGTGGAACTTACCTAATTTTAAGAATAACTAATTATTTTATATCCTTGCTGTAGAACAAGTAGTTGTATTATAAAAATCAGTAGAAGATGCCCAAGTTTTGATTAAATCTCTAGGATATAATAACATCATGCTCTGTAGTAGAAGTACAAAATACACTCTACAGCTTCAACAGTAGAGGTAAAAAAACCAAATGTAAGGTCATCTGTACTCACTATACTATTTGTTAGATAACCATGGTCTCTTTTTATCTCAATCTATCACTTCAGCCTCAAATTAAAGAAAGTGTAGAGTTACAATCCTACTATTTTCATTACTCATCCTACCAGTGATAATATATCAACAACTCAAGTATGCTATAATGTAACAGTTTAATGTTGTAACAAAACTAACCCTTAGATCACGCTTCTTCCTTTGATTTTCCCTACTTTTTCCTCCATCTGTAGTTTCTGCTGGTTGCCCTTCTCTGTCTCCATGGGAAGATCCCTCTTTAGACCTCCTGGATTTGTGTTTTTCTTCCTTTTCATGCAGTCTATGACTTTGCTCTTTTGTGAGCCTCTCTTTTCCAGACCCAACAGAATATTCTTTTTTCTCTCTGTGTCTTCTTTCTCTCTCTTTATCCAACTCTTGATCTTTCAGTAACTTGTGTAAATGTTCACCTTCTTCAAATTTGCGGGCTAAATATTTGTCAATGCTTTTTTTTGCATCATAATCCTGGAAAGAGAATAACAAAAAAAGAGTTAAAATGGTCCTGGAGAGTTTCCTGTCTTCACAAATGACAGCTAGAATGGTGGACTCAAACACCTGATCTTCTCCCATCCTATGGATCTTCCAGCCATTTCTATTTTTAATTTCTTACAATGGCAATTTTCAAATTATTACATCACTTGAGATTATGTTATTCCTTCTGGGATATGGTGTACTTTGCTGCAGAAAATTCTATGAATTATGTATTCTTCACCCAAAAATTTAATTCTATATTTACTAGTAGGTCTAATAAAATTCTTGTAGTAAAGCAGATGGAAAACTGTGATGTAGTTACACAAAAATAATGCTTGCCATTTTACTTAAAAGAAGAATGAAGTATATTCTTAAAACAGGGTGGTTCAGATGCATTTTTTTTGGTGCATATTGTCTATGCCCATGAGGACTTCACTAGCTATGCATCTCTCAGATTTGTGAGGAAACTGCAGTTTGATGCAGTTTCTTCATTAGTCTACAATTTCATCTCATTCCATTATGAAACACTTAAATCCTTTTCCTTCCTTTACCTTCTTCTCTGTATGTCTTCCTCCCTCCTCGCTTCTGGTTTTCCCCTCCTCTAGAAAAAAAATGTAAAATTAAATTAAGAAATAATTATGTACAAGTGCTGTATATAGTTATTTTTAGCACATTGGAAACAGCATTTCAGTGATGTAGGTTTTCTAAAATATAAACACCCAATGACACTTGCTCTCTTCCATGGAATGGAAATGAGCACCAAGATTTTTGAAAGGACCAAAATTAAACTAGGTTACCAGAAGATTCTGTAAGTACATTTAAGTACTCATGCCTGCCTGTCTTATCCTCTCTGTACAGATGTGGTATGGCTTCAGAGTATTTCCATGTAAATATCAAATATTTCAAAGTAGAACACCAACCCAGACAACTTACCCAAGCGATGCCTGCTTTCCCTGCTTCTGTGATGCTCTTTATCTCTACCTTCAAACGATTTCAGATTACTTTGTGTATCTAGTTGCTTCATCTCATGTCTTTTATGCTTTTTGTCTTGTTCTCTGTTGCTCTCCCTATCTTTATCTTTTGGTACATGGTATTTTTCCTTCTCTAAACTTGAGTTTTGAAGCTTATCTTTGTATCTCTCCCGGTCTCCTCTTTGATGTTCATTCCCTCTTTCTCTCAGTTTATCCCTATCTCTTTCACTAGATCTAAACCTCTCTCTGTCTCTTGTTCTTTCCTTGCTCTTTCCTCTGTCTTTGCGTTCATGTCTATGAGTATCTGTGTCATGAACAGACTTCTCTTTCTGCAGTTTCTTTTCTCTGTGCTTTTGGTCTTCATTTTGATTAACTGGCTGTGATGCCTGAAATAAAAAAAATAAATAATTTAAATTCTATTGTAACACAGTAATCTATATAAATGTATTAATGGAAAGAAAAAAAGTGGATCACTAAGTATGAATTTAGTTTCCCAAACAGTATTAAACAACTTGATATATTTCTGGGCTTACTTTCTTAAGTTGCTAAATTATGTCTGCACATATTGTAAAAACTAATAAGTTCTTTTTGAAAGAACTTTTGTTGCATTTTCTATGTGTTAGAAAAGAATTTGGTAAAAAAAAAAGAATCTGCTGCAGAACCCAGGATTCTGTTTATAGTTAGGCTGAAAAATTAACTAAGTATCTTAGAGCTGTTAGTTTACACAGACAAAAACTGACACCTTGTAAAATGTTACTGATACAAATGATACAAAATGTAATGGTAGCTGCCTTGGAATAGAAGCTTCACTTTCACTTAGAAAACAGCACAAAGACAGCAAAAAAAAAGCTTTTGGCCTTTTTTTTGGCATTCTTTAAGCATGCAACTATTCTTATACTTGCCTAAATTCATAAGAGATTGTATTTTAACCTTCCTGAAGCGAGCAGCACAACTCCCACTGATTTCACTATACCCACCATTTCAGCTATTTACTCAATGCAGAACAAGCAGAACTTGCTTTTATTACAGACAATGAGTAAAATGAATTAAACTTTACCCATCTGTTTTACAGAAATGAAAGTTCAAACACATAACTTCTGTTGGTATTAAATCATTTCAACTCAAATTTGGCAGGCTTAGCCCATGTGGAAGTAGCAAAAATGTTACTGAATGTCTGAAAAATACAAAGTACTGATTCTGTAGCACTTGCTCTGAAGTAAGGGTGAGCTAGATAGAAATAGAAATGAGCTAATAGAAGTGAGCTAATAGAAATATAGGCAACAGATATATAGTATGCTTTAGTCTATCAAAGGGCAAGCAGAGATCTACACAAGATATAGAAGAAACACATGGGAAAATATAAAAAATATAGCATAAAACTCTTATGAATATCAGTGGTGTTACAGACTGGAGTCTGAATGTCTATTTGATCAGTGAATAAGTAAAAGTGCATCACGAACATGACAGATGATAACAAATGAAATACACAGTAGACATCTAGGAAACTTGGTGGGTATTCATAAAGCAGAGCCATAACTTGGATTTGGGTGGCCAGCAAACCACTCTGTATGCTGTATGAGTGCAACAACAATGGTATTTCTTCCATTCAAACTAATTAGGAAATACGTAGTTTTACATTACTCATGTAGCCACAAACAGCTAAATTGGACAGCCTTTGGACATTTTTGAACTATATAGATTCCAAGACAGTCACTTGTAGCAAGAAACTTAACAGCTACACATTAAAGATTCCCATTTTCCGTGTTCAGTGATGCAGATTTAAAGCATCCTATGTACCAAAACACCTTAAAGAACTCGGTCCCTGAAGCAGATTGGCTAATACAACTAGCAGTCAGCCCTCTGTGTTTAGACTGTAAATAAATTCTATTGCTGTAGAGTAACATAGCATCAAAAATAATAAAAATAAAATGAACTTACCCTTATATATTTTCTAAGTTCTTCTGCTTTCCAAGTATCTTCTTTGGTCCTCCTCTAAAATAGAAAAGACAGTAAAAGACAGAGTGATCAAGCTGCAGCGAGAAATAAATCACTTACACATGAAAAAAAAATGTTTAAAACAAACTTGAAAAGGATTCCTTGAAATTTCACACCTGTTTGGTAATTTAGAAATCCTTCTATACTAACTTAAATCCAGATTAAGAGCAGTTACTTAAACTACACCAGGGCTTAATTTAATTCTTCCACCTGAGAGCATGTGGAGCTCATCAGCTGACATAAAATAGCACAGACCTACTCAACTCAAAAAGTGTTATGAAAATGTTTAATATTTAAGAACCTATCCTTTTAACTAAAAAATAAGTACACTGCCTTATGGAGATAAAGGAAAAAGCAACCTTGCTATTTTACATAGACTCTTCAAGGGAGATGGAGAGAGATTTCTTCACAAACTAGAAAGACGGGAAGTTTCCATAAATCTGTATTTTTTAACCAAGGAATGCAGATTAACAGAGAAAAGCGGTAAAATGTCAGCAGCCTTTAAACCAAAGTACTTGATTTTTTTATATATAAATATATGTCTTATTTCCAATATGACTAGCCTTTTGGCAGCCCTCAAACAGGTAAGCAGTACAAGTTGACTTGATTTGATAGAAAAGAAATAGCAAAGGGAAGCTACCTCATACAGGCTGGCTCTGGATCTTTGACAGTCCTATATAAATAAACTTGAAAAATTTTCATTTTAATTTTTCCATTTGCTAAATCGCTACTTGCCAGTTAAGAGGTTATTCATGCACCACAGTTATTGAAATCATATCTTAATGATAGTTTTCAGAATGATCCTAATGTATAATTTCACATCCCCTGCCCTGGTGCTCAATTTCTTACTCCAGCGTGACCACCACAAATTAATGAGCTGTAAAATCACAATCCACACAATTACACTAAAAGCAATTTGATAGTTCCACTTTTTCACAAAATAATTTTCACACAATAATTGATGTTAGCAAGTCCATGGGATTTTACCTCCTTTATTCTGGAACTCCAGTAAGTTTTCCTAATTTGACACTGCTGTGCAAGAGTTATGTCAATGCTTAAGGAACTGAAATTCAACAAGTATCAATTATGAAATACACTTTGTCCTCAACCCAGAGTATTGACACCCTTCGAGTACTTTCATAAACCCCGCAGAAGAAAGGTGGGTTCTTGATATATGGTCTCCTCCTTCTACTCGAGAAAAGGGACTGCCTCCTTACTGCTACTTGTGCGAGAGCTACATCGGCATGCTGATAAACCAGAGACACGGATTGCCCTGGGAGTGCTCCGGGGGGTCTCAGGGACAGCAGAAGAAACATTAGGGCCGTTTCGTGCCTTTGTCCCCCCAGATTCCCCGGCTCATTTCACACCAAAGGGCGGCGAGAGGCGACCGGGTGAGGGAACGGCTTTGCCAGGCACCAAGGTACCTGATGGACGGAGGGCCAGGAGTATGGAAGAGAGAGAACAAGCTGGCCCGGGAGCAAGGGGAGACCGAGAAGAACAAGCCAGGCCGGGGAGCGGCGGTGCCCCGCCAACCCCTCAGGGCCCCTCTGGAGCGGGGGAGAAAAGGGAGAGGCGGGGCAGCCCCTCCAGCGGCGCCCGCAGGAGACGGGCCTGGGCAGCTCCGGCCAGTTCGACCGGCTCCTTAGATCCTCGGCCACTTGCCCAGACACCTCCTCACCTTGTCACTCTCCATGGCGAGACAGGGACCACGCCACCACCGGCCGCACCGAGTAGGCAGGAAACGGCGGCAGCTGCGTCCGGGACTGCCTAGCAACAGGCCGCCAGGGGAGAGCAGCCGAGCGGCCGAGACATAGATGAGCTCTGCGCGGGCGGAGACCGCCGCCGCAGGGCATGGTGGGAAAGGGAGAGGCCGCCCGGCGATGAGGGCGGGGATGTGGGCAGCGATGGATGGGATTTCTTCTGATGCGTAGGGTGGCGGCTTGCAGTCTCCAGCCCTTTATTAGGGAGAAGCAGCAGTCTGGGATGGCTCTCAAGTTGGCTGTGGGAAACTATTCCTTCTGGTACTGGTACCCAGATGGATTTTCTCCTTCTCGTGAGGCAGGGACGGTGGAGTCACGGTGCCCTCCAAAACACCATCGCTGCTCACGACCTGGCTTTTTGAGGCCGGGAACACTTTGAAAACATTCCTGATCGTAGCAGACTCACTTTTAATGAAGGCATGCGTAGCCATCAGCAGGGAAAGTAATACTTCGTATAAGTTTTAATTGATATCTGCCGTTTACCCAGATGACAGGGAGATGCAGGTGTGAAGAACACCGGCAGGAATAAAAATAACACGTCTGCAGTAACAAATACCGAAGGTGATTTCTTCAGCTAAGAGGAAGTGGCTGCTTACCCAACACACATGAAGCAAACATTGTCATAAACGATGGTTGCCTGCAGCAAAGGTGTGTGCTATTTACACAGCAAATATTTACAACCTATTAACATGCCGTGTGATGTAGGAGGCCAGGTGACGGTTCCTTTGGGTACTTTAGACTTTTTTTTGCCCTTTTTTTTTTCGTTTAAGAAGTTTAAAAAGTCACTATGTAGTTTACTGCTAATACTCATTAATACTTGCAGAAAATCTGACCACTGAGGAAATACAAATGAAGAGGCATTTTTGCATTTGAGAAATGCTCTTTTTATAGTTCAACAGCAAATCAGTCACATTGTCTCAAAGAGATAAAATTTAACCCTTTATCCTTTGTTTCAAACAGCTGACAAATGCAGTTGACAGATTCAGTTGCCCTCCTATTCATTTTTTCAGAATAAATTTAAAATGCAGTAACAGTTGCCTCACTGTCTGCAAGCAGCTGGGGAGGGAGCCCCACAACATTTTATTAAAAAAAAAAAAAAAGGGACAAACCACCATTAACTGTAAGCATGACCTTTAAGAGATAATTTACATCTCCTAAATATAAGCATCCATGGATAATGAACTATTTATAATGTATAGTATGAATAATTTAGTTGTTTAGGGCAGAGCATAAGCATTTTTTTGTTTTCTTCCTTGCACTTACGAGCCATCTTGGATTAACCTGAAGAGCTCTTTAGCCTAAGTGGTGCCCATTATAAGTGCATTGAACTTGGTATCCCTTTAGTAAAGAAAACCTTAAGGAAATTCTGTCCTATATATAGAGGCTGAAGGACAAAATCTGCTTCCAAATACTGTAATTTAATTTCAGTTTTAACAATATGGCAAATACATATAATTAAAACTAGCAATGCTGACAGTGATTCCAATGACTGTACAGAAGACAAAGTTTTTTTCAGGTTCTCTTTGAATATGCATATATATTTCTTGCCAAAAAAATTCCTCCATTTTGGCTGCCAGTAGCTTATTCTTATCCCTATTAGAATATATTAGTCAAGCAGCTTTATGGCAAGAGAAAAATTACAGATGTGAGAAAGCACCTCTAGAGGGTTTGGAAAGAACTTTTCAAAACTTAAAGTCAGGGATCAAATGGAAAGTTTAACTGATGCATAAGAATCCAAGCTTGAATAACCCCGTTGGAATAACAGAACTGAAATTTGTTCACATTTAGTTGTTTAAAGCATTTATTAAAATCAACTACTGTTTTTACACCATGTGTTAAAATAAACAATAGTTTCTGACCAATGTAGTTGAAAAAGGAATCATTAAAAGAATCAAAAAAGTCTATCATTAGTTTACTGCTTTTATAAAAACAGGTGTTAGAATTCTCTGAATACAGGGAATAAAATGGCACATATCTGTTGTGTTACTAGGCAGCATAAATCCCATAAGCCCTAGCTTATACAGTTTAATTCCAGCTTCTACATGCTTTTCTCTTGGTACATACATCTTAACCTGCACTGTTATCTGAAAGACAGGAATATAAAATAAGTCAGCTTTTTTCATTCTGTAGTAATAAGAAATACCAGCTCTCACAGGGAAAATGTGGCAGTGCTCCACTATGACTTAAAATTATGATTGTTATTTAAAAAAATTAAAAGAATACATTTTTTAATGAAGAGACCTGTTAGGCTCTAGGCTTTGTAGCAAAGTTTTTTCCCTTTTCTTACACAATTTCTGCTGAGAACTGAAGAACATAAGAAGAAATCTAAAACACTGCTATCAGAAAATGTCCATAAACAATAACTTGCAGAGCATTCAAAAGGGTTATGTTAGTCACTCCTCCAGGTTCATAAATAGAAATAGCAAAAATGCATATCTCTGAAGTAAACTTTGTACCTTTAGTTTTGAACTGTAACTTGTGAGAATCCCTTTAGGGAAAAAAAAAAAAGAAGTTGTGAAAACTTAGTAAGAGACACATTTCAGTGGAAAGCATTTCTGTCTTTAGGAACAATAAATATTTGAGAATCTTAACAATGACAGTACACTTTATGCATTCAGTGAAACTGAAGCCAGGTTGGGTGATACCAGGGGTCAGGCATGAGTGGGTTTTTTCCAAACAACAGAATCTCTGAATATTGAACAGGGAAGGCACAGTTCTGACTCTTTGTTGTGCCATATATTGGACAATTTGAAGCATAGAATACTAGATAATGTGAAGCAGGTTGAGACAGCTGGATAAAATCAAACACAGGAGTAGTGAGTCATCCATCATAAGAATTTACTAGGAACAAACTTTATGTAAACTGTGTTTCCATTAATAATTCCAAAATTTTTATGAGGAAAGCTCCTGAGTAAACATTCTCAGGTATCTATTCAATAAATACTTCTATTCAATAGTGTAAAACCTGTTAAGCATTAGATTGCAATAATGCTCCTGGGTAAAATAAGCTATAATATCAAATACTATTCTTCGGGAAGGTTATTTGTTACCAAAAATGGACAAGAAGCAATATTTAAAATTGCTTCCAAAACACATTTCTTTGTGTGAGATCCAAATAAGTCAGGGAAACTTAAATTTTTGCAATATAAGCTGAATTTTGACAATTTTTCTCATACTTGAAACGACAGATGTATAAATAAGATCTTTCAGGAAGTTACTCTGAAGAATAGTGATGTGACTTACTAGAAAAGAGCATCACAGCAAACTGATGTGATGCAAAGCAAAGTAAACATAGGATGGCACTGTTCTGGCTTCCATGGAAGCTCTTGAGTTTGGAAAACCAAAAATGGAATCCCATGAAAGGGAGGAACAAACACATATGGCTAAAAATGGGTATAAAGCAATGTTGCAAGCAATAAAGATTAATTAAAATTCTAAGAAAGCAACAGACCTACAAAGCAGGATATGAAAAGAATAAATATTGTCTAAATGAGATATGTATTGTCAGCTCTGTAGCTGATAGAATTCACTACAGGGTACTTAAGGAAAAGCCAGAGTAATCTCTGAGCCATAAGTGAGTATCTTCATGAGTCCCTGATGCATTAAAGTAAGCATTTAAAAATAGGATCAGGGAATGTGTGAATTAACAATGCCTAGATTCTCAAGCAAATCATTACACAGTTTATTAGCATCAGAAAGATTAGAATGTACAAATAGTTTGTGAGGAACTTTCTGGTAGAGAAACTGACTCAAATCTATCCCCTAGAAGCAGAGTTTTTATCTTGATTTCACCAAGACTCTTGTCCTTAATATAATAATGGGTTTGCTAATTTCACACCACCCAGTTCTGCAACAGAATACTGTGTGGGACTGAGACAGTTATCAACAGAAGTTCTATGAAGCCAGTGGTAACTTCTTTATCAAAACTTTCTATGAACATTACAGATAATTACCGTACAATTAATGCTACAGATCTTGCTTCTGTCTTCCCATATCAGCCAGTTTAGTTATGATTAATCAAACTTCCATATCAGCTAATTAACTGCTCTGCCTAGGATCAATACTAGGCTGTCCAGTCTACAGTTATGTCTGTCATTCTAAATGCTATTACTAGGTTGTTCTGTTTTCTGCTGTTCTGACAGTACAAGGTACTCCTCTGCAGCTCATTTGCAGAATACACACTGAGACATAAAGGAGAGCAGAATAAAATGTAGCATATGGTAAAGTGTTAGTTGTCAAACATCATGTTAATCCTTTTTTTTTTTGACTTTTGTTTGTGGTACAGTTGTATTTGCTTCAGATGCTCTGAAGCCAGATAGGAAAGAAAAATGGAGCAGTGGAGTTCAAGACTGAGAGCAAAGGGCTTGAAAAATGGGAAAATGTTAATGATATTGTTGTAATGGAATAAACAAACATGCAATATGGCTGTTTGTTACAGAAAGTCAAGTAATGAGTTCACGTGATAGTCAAACTCAGTCATTAGAAGTACAATAAATGCCAAAAATCACCTACATTTACTGTAGTTTGATATTATTGGTATCCAAAGAGATCCCAGTTGTTCTTGATGCAGTTTAATGTAACAAGGTTTTACAGGGTTTTATATGGCTCGTCTATCCCCTCTCATTTACAGACTGTTGGTATTTGGCATTCTCTAGATGTAAAGACACAAAGTAAATAGTAATTTCAGAGCTTGAATTACCATGTAGTTGTAAATCGTTTATTTTGTTACACCCTTTTTCTATTATTTGATCGTTCTGGACTTTCATCCCGACTAACCTAATTATAGATGGATGGAGAACATACCCACTGTCAATAGAAAAGAGGAAAAAAGGAAGATCAGCACAAGTCTATGGCCAGAACATGGCTTTGCTTAGAGGGGTCCAGTTGTAGGCATGGAGAGAATTTGGAAAGATGATACAATGGAACAGCACACTCACTTGTCAAGATAGGGATGATTTTATCAAATCTGCTGAGCAGCTCGGAGCAAACAGCTCTTCCTTCTGTGCCCTTGCCTTTCTGACTTTCATTTTCCCTGTGTAACTGAGATGAGGTTGCTTTCACTTTTTAGGGAAATGAACCTTATCCAGCTTTCCTATTTGACCGTTTGTGTGTGTTTGTTCACAATTTTTCAAACTGTTGGCTAAACTGATTCTCCCCTCGGTCCTGCCTGCAAAGCTTAGTCTCATGAAGTTTCACAAAATTTGTGAAGACCAGTAGCTGAAGAGGCAAGACCCTCATTCCCACTAACTGAAAAAAGTCTTGCTGGTAAATTCCAAGTTTAATCAGCAAGGGCTTCTCAGCAAATTGATTGGCAACACAGCTAAGGACAAGCAACAGCTGCCCCTTACAAAGCAGGCGGTTATGTTGAAATTAGCGAAAAAGATAAAGGAGTGGTGGGAAGAATGATGCAGGAACCAGGTGTGACTGTGATAAAGGGATCCATGACTGTTAAAAAAAACCCCCACTTTAATTACACAGGATTTGTGTAATCCCACAAGATGTTGGGTGGCCAGGCTGGGCACTGAGGAGACCGGGAGGAGCCATCAAGACCTGAGGATGTGAAGCAAAGCTTCGAGACACACCTGCTGCCACTAAGGAGTGGAGTGACCCTGCTTCCTCTATCCTCAAATAACATCCCTTAGTGGAACCCGAGCACAGAGCTTGTTACCGAGGGGTGTAACGGGCAGGAATCACTGAACCGCCTGATGGCTTAGAGAAGAGGGGTGGCCCGGTGCTCGTCTGAGGGTGCGTCCACCAACACCCCCGCGACCACCGACGCCTGGGAAGATTCTGCTTTCCTCGTTCTGCCGAGACCTAGCCGCCGTGGCCGCTGCCCATCTATGAATTTGGGCGAGTGGGTTCGAGGCGAGAATTTTCACACCTGGACCCGTCGCGCAGGACGAGCCTGCACTTGGCTGGGCAGGCCCGGAGGGGAAATGCGAGGAAGAGTCTCGCCGGCCAGTGGTCTCGCCCAACAGAAGGGACGGGGCTGCGGGAGGCCCGGCTGCACGGGGCTGGAGGACCGGCAGGGCAAAGCCGAGCAAACTAGCTATCTAGGCGCTCATTAAAGCAACCGGGGATGAGACGCCTCCCAGGCACGGCAGAGCTCAGCCCGCCCCCAGCCTGCCCCGCCTGGGAGGCCGTTTGGGCCGGGCCGCCCCGAATCCGGAAGCGGGCGGCGGGCGGTGTCGGTGCGGAGAGCGGGGCCGGGCTCAGGATGCGAGGCGCCGCCGCCGCCCTGCCCCCCTGCCCGCTCGCAGCCAGCGCCCGAGGAGGAGGAGGAGCAGCGGGAGGAGCGGTAGCAGCAGTAGGAGCCGCCGCTGCCGTAGCATGAGCGGGGCCGCGGCGAAGCAGCCCCCCGGCGCGGGGTCCGCCGCCGATCCCGCCGCCGAGAAGGCAGCGCCTGGGGAAACGGCGCCGGAGCCGCCGCCGCCGTTTCTGAGCGTGGACGTGACGGGATTGGTGTCGCAGTTTGCGAGGAGCTTCGTGCTGATCTTCCCCGTCTATGTGCTGGGCTACCTGGGACTGAGCTTCAGCTGGGTCCTCATCGCCCTGTGCGGGCTCTTCTGGATCCGCCGGCACCGCGGCGGTAAGACCTCTCGCCTGGGCCGGGCTCTTGCCTTCCTGGAGGACGAGGAGGAGGCGGTGCGGCTCAGCGTCTCCTCCGCCGATCTGCCTGCTTGGGTGAGTGGCCAACACCCTTCGGCGTTTCTGAGGTTCCCGGAGGGCCCGGGACCTGCCTGTCGCTCAGCCCCTTTCCGGGCTGCAGGGGACGAGGCGGGCTGCAGGCCGGAGCGTCCGAGCTGGCCCGGCTGCAGGGCGGGGGTGAGGAGGCGGCATCTCCCGCGCGCTTGGGCTCCTCGCCCCACTTTGCCGGACCCTGTGGAGACCCGGAGGCGGGTGGGCAGAAAGACCCTCTCTCTATTCGCCTGGGCGGCCTGTCCCCGCCGCGGCTACCCGGTCCCGTTAGCAGCGGTGGCGGCCGCTGTTCCGTGTGGCGACAGCCCCGCGGCGCTGCACTGAACCCGCCGTGGCCGGGATTTCCCTCGCGGAAATAAACTTTATCTCAGGGTGTGGGTTTCCACCCCTCTTAGTTGCCGGTGACATGTCTTGGATGTGACGAGGTCCCCGCTGCACGGATTTTTCCCACTCGGGCGGAGTGTTTTCTTAAGAAGTTGTGATTAGAAGTAGTCAAAGCCGATATCTTAGCGGTTTTATGATTTTCAGTGAATCTTTACTTTGTGGCGAGTGACATGCGGTGTTTCGGGCTGGTTTCAGGGTTGTGATATGGGGACCAAAGTAAATGGCTCTAGTGGCCGGGTCTGTGCATCCCCGAGGCTGCCTAGAAGGTGGAGTCATTCTTTGAAAGTTTCAGGCTTTCTTTTAAGTCTGTAGAACTGAAATTATTTTTTTTAGCTGAAGCTCAGGTTCAAAGTGGAATGTTGGGGGGTGTTTTTGGTCATTTTTACTTTGGAGGTTTAACAGTTCACTAAATGCATCTGACGGCCCACCAGCTATCAGTATCAGCCCCGAGGCAGAGAGCTTGTTATCTCTCTTGGTTTCCAGACCTGAAGTCTGGAGGTTTTATGCAAAATTTTTCTGTGTAATTTCTTTGCTGATGACTGTCCACTCCTCAGTAACAGCCATCAGTATCTCTGCTTTGCAGTGACTGCGCATCAGTCAGTGTTGCAGTACGTGTCCATACTACTGCTTTCATTTGATCAGATTGCTTTACCTGCTGATATTCCTTCCAGCTCAAATCGTTGTATGTCCCAGCTCTGCTAAGGAACTTAGAGTTTCAGATATCCAGAGAGATAACGGTGTGTAGGTATGAAATGGGAGGCTTTTTCACTCCCTTTTCTTCCTTTTATCCAAGTTTTAGTGGGAGATCATGCTTAAAAACTGGGAGCCATACATATAATGCAGATATATTCTGATTTGGTGCATTTTAACTGAATTAATCAAAGCTAGGCTTGTTGTGGAGCATTGTATATAGTAACTATCTGCTGGTAACTAGGCAGTAGGTACTCAAGCTTAGTGATGTGTGTAAATTTATTTTAAGTAACCATTTGTTACCTTGATAAAATGGCAATTACTTCCTGTGTGGAGTATCTGAATAACTAAAGGTTTAGAAAGGGAACTTTTGACTAACATCAGAGGCGATAGAAAGAACATATTAGCAGCCAGCACTCCTTCTTCTCTGTCTTTGTACCCTGTGGTATTATGAGAAGGCAATTGATCAATATGCAGGGTTTCCCTAGAAGTGTGACTTTTTCAGTACTTCTGCCAAGTGATGTTTCCAAAACACTGTTTGCCTTTTGTGGTCCCTCTCCCTCTCTTTTAGTTGTGCTCCAAAATTCTAAAGGTTTTGGTGTTTTTAACGCTGACATAAAAGCTGCATTTTCCAAATGTAGCTTCCAGATGAAATGCAACCTGAAAAACAGAAGTTTACTGGGAAGTGAAGGCCCACTTAAATAAAAAAATGGCCTTCACTGTCTGCTGTCATAGCCATTAAGCTTTATAAGAGTATTTTTGTGTCCATGATGTGTTTTGGAAAGCTGCTCTTCTCCTTCCTTCCGCATTGTGTGTTGTCTTGGAGATTCATGGATTTCAGTTATGTTTCAAGTAAGAGCTGCTGGATGTTATATGGAGCCTGACATATCTTTTTTAATAGGTATCAAGCTTATCTGTCTTAATATGAACTCCAAACCTGCATGTGTTCCCTTGGTTTCTGGTCAAGTTTTAAATTCCTTGTGCAGGATAGTGCTGTGTTTTAAATATAGGTAATTTTTTTACTCTTCTGAGACTAAGACGTAATAAGCCCTTTTTAAACTGAAATTATGTAACATTCCAGACATTTGTCATGTGGTATCTTTTTGGGTTCTTGAGTGAAAAAACTTCTAGCTGTGTATGTAAGGTGTGTCTGTCCCTTCTCATCTGCTTTAATGATTCATACCACATTGACTTGTTTATTTTTAACTAAGTGGTTATCGCAGGAAAAGATTTCTTTTTTTTTAATTGCTTGCAATACATTCACTTACAATTTGAAAGGAATGCTGTTGTGTTATAATGCTGGAGTTCATGATGTTAATTCTTAGTTTCCTAAATTAGATTTTACTACTTCCATAAGTAGGTGGCTCTACAATAGGAGTGTTAATGTAAAATGAACTAATTAAAAATGAGTAAGAGTTATTTTAAATGTCAACACTGAATTATTTAAAATATGTATATGCTGAAAAATGATTTCCATTGCCATCCTTAAAGAATAAGATTTGTACTTGTAGACTTGTAGTTACAGCTCTGCTGTTTGTTTGCAAGTTGTCACTAATCACATGGAGTGGGAGGGAGCAGAGGTGTGGTTGTTTTTCCAAGTCACTTAAAGCTAAGCAGCAGAATTTAGGAGGAGGATATAGGACAAAGGATTGGAGATCAAAATGATCTTTAAATAGACACTTTCCCTTTCTTAGCAACCTTTTTATACACCAGATGTTTTATGCTGGAATGTAGTCAAGATGCAAGCTGCAAGCATACTTAAATTGTCACTTATATATATATATATACATACATATCTTAGAGGCTAGAAGATAGGAAGCCAGGATGTGCGATTTTTAAAGGCCATGAAACACGTTGGCTTTTATTTTTAAGACAGTAAGGCAATTAATAATCTAAGTGGTATAGCAAATTTACTTTTTTCTAGGGACAAGTTCAAGTTAATTAGTTTTGCCACTGTAGAGGTTTTTGGTTGTTTCATGTGACTTATTGCAACATGCCAATGTATCACATTCAGCATCTTTGTTCGGGGTAACTGACGCTTGTTTTTTTCAACATACAGATAAAAAGCTTGCTGAATTCTTTTATTTTCCCCCAGATAAATTGTAAATTTGGCCTGGCACCAGGAGCTGTATCTGTGAACAGCCTGTTAGCAGCCAGCAGGAGACCAAACCAAGAACAAATTTTAATGTTTTTGAATGATTGATAGTGAAAACAGATTTAGACAATTTTCTTTTTATCCCTAACCATATATTGTACAGAAGCTGAAGTACTGTACACCATTGAAGTAAAATCAATGCCATATTAGAACATCATTTGACCCTGAAGTAGCATTTTGTTCTCTGTAGGCTCGAGTTTCTGTTCTAGTTTGGAGTCACTTTCATTATTTTGCTTTTGTTCTTTAGTTTTCTCATCTACTTCAGGTAAATGGAGAAGTCTACCTAAACCTAAATAGGTGTAATCATCTTTTATATTGTGTTGATATATTGTCCTATTGTAAAGAAACGTGGTAGGTTTTCTTTCTATTGGGAAGATGTATGAAATTCTGACAGGTTCCGAGTGTTGTAAGTTACCGTTGAACTGCTGTAATTATGGGGATGAGATAACATCAGCATGTACCTTTTTCACTAGATAATGGTGTATAGCTACAGTAATCATTTAAGTTATCAGTTTGTTTTGCTGTCTTTGCACTGGTAATGTTCAGTAAAGCATGGCTGCTATGAAAGGTGATGTGGAATCATAGAATGTGTTCGGTTGGAAAAGATCTTTGGAGGCCATCTAGTCCAACCCTGTGCAGCGAGCATATTAGTACAATGTTGTGTTGAATGTTGAGCTAACTGCTTATATTTTGGACTTTGCAACATGTATTTGAAAAAGGAAATTATAATTATGAAACACTTCTTGCATTTAGTATTATGTGTTAGAATAAGGTATGTATACCTACTTTCTCAGGCCCTTCCAATGAGCTTCTCAATACTCCAGTTACACTGTTAAAGAAACCAAGACTTTGGTTTCACTGATATTGGGAAGGTAGTCCCACTGTTTGTGAAAGAAAAAGTTAGGTAGCCCCAACTGTGGGGTTATGTCCTGCACAGAGTGATGTCTTCAGAGAAGATTGGTGTGATTACCCTCTCGTGTGCATTTGATGTGGAGATTTCTTAATGGTGCAGAAACAAACTTGTGAACTTGATCTTAGATTGAGGGTTCACTAGGGTAATCTCCAAAACATCCATTCTAGTGGCTGAGTGTGTAGTCTGGCAACCTGATAAACAGCTGGACTTGTGCAATACAACATGTTTTTAATTGCCATAGAACAAAGATCTTCCTCTTAATCCATAATTATACCTTTGACCATTGTTGGTGTTACTATAGCTGTAGGAATTGTAGGTGGGTTTTATGCAATATGTCATAGAAAGGCAGACTGGGATGCACTGTGACATGTTCTTCTTATCCTTTCTCTGAGTGTTAGTTGAGCATGTTAGATGGAATCTACCAAGGTGAGATTTATAAGAATTACTTGCATATATGGCTACTTAGTGCAGAGCTGGATCTGATCAGTGTACTTTAGGCTGCCAGCCCACATTTGGAAAGTGTGAAGGACTCTGAGAAAAACAGAGTGATTACTTCTGAGTGCTTAACAGCTGGAGTCTGTGTTCTCTTCCTGCCTGATTATCTGCTTGCAAACCTGGCTCTGTTCTTGGATTCTGTGTTACTTTTTTGTGGTTAGGTTTTTGATTTGGTTTTACGCACTTTAGTCAAGGAAGACTATTGCATAGTTAAAAGACACGTGTGAAGTTTTTAGGAATGGAGAAGTTGAGAAAAAAGGTATTTATATTCCTATTTCTCAAAAGTTTTGAGGTCTAATTTGTTAAAACTATGCCAAGATGTCTGTCACATAAAATGTCCTCTTGTGTAGTAAGCACTGTCAAATTCACACATAAAGATCATCTTCCAGAATATTTAGAGTAAAATGCAATGTGGTGAACTGATATTTATGAACATGGTATCAAACTAGTAAAGAAAAACATTAAACTGAGCACACTAGTGTACTTACTGAACTGTTTCCATGTGCCACAGGCCTTCTAAATAAGTCTATAATAGTCTCTTTTCTTATAACAAATTGATATTGCATTATGGTTATTATTAAATTTTGGTACTACTGTTAATGTGTTCTTTAAATGTGCTCTTTCTCCAAGTAGCTGTGTACCAGTCTTTAGTTGTTTGGAGTTTTTAAATAAAAAATAACATGCATTTTACTCCACTATTGTTGTTTCCATGTCTAAATAGCTTTGTAGCAAAGTACTGGCCCAACTTTAGCTGTATGTGAAAACAGGAGTCCTAGGGATCTTGTCTGTAATGATTGAACTTTTATGGAAAAAAGTCCAGAATAACAGTTGACCTTTTCTGTTTCCACTGCAGGACTTTTCTTATTTTAAATTATTGCTGCTTTTTGAGATTGTTGGCATGTCAGAGAGTGTGGTTGGAGATCCATTCTAAGACTTCTAAAATTTTGTTTATTGTTGGTGAGAGTCTACTGGGAAATAGGAAGATGAATTTGGAATGTCAAAATGTTTGTTTTTTTTTTTCAGTAAAAGCCTGTTCTAGGAATTTTAATTATTCAAAACAATTCTTTGGTGTCCTGTCCTTGGGTTTTTTTTGTATGTTTTATTTGATTTTTTTTTAATTAAAGGAGTGGTCTATCAGATTCTGAAAGCAGCGTTTCATGATTATAAATCAACTTATGCCATTGATTTGGCATGTTTCAACATCTAGATACTAGAGAATCAATGAGGGGGTATGATCCTTCTGGAAACATTACTGACGTAAGATTTTGTGTGAGACACTTGACAGTTGAGTTGTGTGGGTTTATGTACTTGTGAAGTCTCATCTTTCTCTTTGTTTCTCCTTATTCTTGAGTAATGTAAACTAAATATGATACTACCCATTTCTAAGGAAGTGTAGAACAGATACTCTACCAATAGCTTGAGTTGAGAATAGATAACCCACCAACAGCTTTGGAGCTCTTCTGTAGTCTTAGCAGGGCCAGCTTCTAAGTTATATGTGTCAAGGTTGACAGGCCAGCAGAATCTAAAATGTAATAGATGTAGAGCTGTTCAGAGCAAATACTGCAATACTTCAAAGAACATAACTAAATCCTTGTGTTTGTGAGTACTTAATGAAAATAAAGGATATACAGAGATGGGTTATTTAACATAAGGGTGAATGTGAATAAGAGAAACAAACAGTCATTTAACAAGAAGATGGTTAGAATATTTTAAATTTCTTTTGAATTAAATTACAAAACCCAACTACTTAGAGATATAGTATTTTATCACTTGTATAATTTATGGTTCACACAGCACTTTGATATTTGTGGGTAAGACTTGTTGCAGTTGTGTTAGGGGAGCCTTCTTGCATTTGCTTCATCCCCATCCCACATAACTTCTATCAAGCTTCAGGTACCAGTGTTTGTTAGAGTGAAGGTCTTACATTCTTTGCCTCTTGAATAGTGTAGCCTTTTTGTATTTTTGTTGTGTTTTTTCTCCCTATGTGCTGTGTGCTTCCTGTGATACTGTTAAGTCAGCGGAACAGTAAGAACTTGAAAGCTTCTCACTAACGTTTTTTTATTAATGTATGTACAGCATCCCAGAATGTAATTTGTAGAACTTTGTAGGCTTTTTTTTTTTTTTGGCATGTTTATTGCAGAGAGAATCAGTGAATTTAGCTATTGAAGAGAAAGATTTGCCATTTCAAACAGTAAATGTGTACTCCTGACAAAAGGGATTTTCTGCATCCAGTTGCATTTTCCCACTGGCTTTTGTGCCAGCATTAGAATTTACTTGGCTGCCTAATTCTAAGCTTTTGGCCAGGTTTAGTGTTCAGCTGGATCGGTTGCTAGAGTCGATTTACTGCACAACCACACAAGTGCTAGTGCCTACAAAAGGGAGGTTGTTAAAGCCTTTGGTCAGGTTTAAAGTGAAATGGAACAATAGTCTGCATGAAGAGGACCTTCTTAGAAAGAATTAGCAAATAACCTGCTGAGGTGCCTTCATCAGGAAGCAGAGTTTAAATTTGAATGATGCAGAATGTCAAGGTACACATCCAAGTTCTTCTATAACATTTCAAAGGACCTGTTAATATACTTGAATCATCACATACAAGCTCTCAGTACTTTGATCCAACTTAAAAGTTGGCTCTGTCTTTACTGTGTGATCCTGAGGTCCCTTCCACCCTGAATTGAGGACTAGAAACAATGGATGTAAATTGGAAGGGGGTAGATTTAGATTTGACATAAGAAATTCTTTACGGTGAGGGTGGTGAAACACTGGAACAGGTTGCCCAGAGAGGCTGTGGATGCCCTCTCTCTGCAGGTGTTCAAGACCAGGCTGGACAAGGCACTGAGCAGCCTGATGTAGTGGGAGGTGTCCCTGCCTATGGTAGGGGGGCTGGAATTGGGTGCTCTTTAAGGTCCCTTCCAACCCAAACTATTCTATGATTCTAATTATTGTTTCTGTTTTGTTCTAACCCATCATTTAAATTGACTTTCTGTCTCAAGTTTTTCTGCTTAAAATACCAATATTAGATTACCTAATAAGTGTAATTGAAAAAAATAAATAAATTGATGGCTGTCTTTATAGAGGTGTTTTGTGAGAAGCACTGAGACTTAAGTCATTCAGAAGTCTGGCAGCTAAATAGCTGGTACCAAAATTTGGTGCAGCAAATTGCTGAAACATACTGTTTTTCAAATGAAACTCCTGTTATATAAATAACTGTTGGAAGATGAACGTTGCCATAAAATGAGTCATTGCACTAAGTTCTGTCTGCTACACCCGGATGTGACTACAAAATTCTCCTTGGGAGCTGAAAATTTGAAATAGGCTAATGGTTTTCAGCTGAAGCTGTCTAGAATTGTGGAGCACAAAGTTGTTACTGGAAATACGAAACTAGTTTTACTTGGCTGAAAATAACTGTCATATGACAGACAAGCATTACATTGTCATTTGGCTGTCCTTATCGTATAGCAGCATGGGTCAAGTTTACATTAGGTCAGTTGCAAGCACTTCCACCTGAGTGATTTACATTTGTGTCGTAAGTTGTATTCCTTTTTGCATCTGTTTTAATGGAAACTTTGGGCACAGACTCTGGCACTGTATTGTTTTAGTAACCTTTGTTTTTTGTTCCTTGAGTTAAGTATTGTCTCACATCAGTTGTACAAACTGGATGAAACTCCTCCTTCATGAAGATTTTGAAATGCATAACCCTGAATGCAAAATTAAATGTATTGACAGTCAATTGTCTTGTGTTCCATCACTGTCTGCCTTAAAAGGAGGGTGGGAAGTAAGAGGGTGAATTTCTAAAAATGCTGTATCTTGCTATTTAATTTTTCAAAGCAAAACCAAGGTGAGTTGACACGTCAAGGTAGCCATTAAACCTTAACACAACTAATTAAAATTAGAAGTATTATGATCCATGCTTCAGCTCTTGCTGTTTGACAGTGTTCATTTTAAAATTGCATACTAAAAAAAAATATTGTGGAGCAGAAAATTTATGGGGGAGTTAAGATGTAATTTATCAGCTTGGGAAGCTCAGTTTGCTTGATATTTAAGTGTTATTAAGCAAGTTGGATCTGTCTGCATGTTTCAAGCAAAAAGTTCATGTGATTTATGCATGCTACTTCAATTAGGGAAATATTTTCTTAATTTGATAACACTTCCTAGTACAGTAAGCTTGGTGGTCCAGAATTTTTTAGAAAGTGGTTTGTGTTGAGGGAAATTTCTCCTCTCCTCCCTCAGTCTTGTTAATTGTTGAACTGCAATGCTAAATTCTCTTGGATGAGTTGACTAAGAGGGTGTCTTATTCTAGAAATCAATTCTAAGATGCAGACTAAATGTATATTTTAAAATACTGTTTTCCTCACCCAATGATTTTTCTCTGAAAATACTCAAACTAGAAAACGAATGCTTTTTCATCCACCCACCCTCTGCCAGTGAAGCGTCAAATAGCAGCCAGGAAATATGAATGTTTTATGGGGAGGGGAACAAAAGCTAGTGTTCAGTCACTTGACTTGTACACTTTATCAGCTACTATTGAATTTTCTTATGTATTAGCTAAAATAGTAATAAAATCAGCATTTTTGTTTGTTTTACTAGCTCTTAAACCTGTGAGTTTGGGGAGGTGGTTTGCACAGGGTTGTTCTGGATATCACATAAGAGAAGTAGCCAATTGTAGCTGACAGTTCTAGGTTTGGAGTATGTGTAGACAGGACTGTGAAGGTCTAACTGACAACTTTTTAAGATGTTTGAGCATTTATATGGAAAACGAGTAGTAGAAAAACTCTATGGGATACTATGGGAGAGTCTGTGTTTAAGTGAAAGCATTTAAACTTCCCTCTTCAAGTCAGTTTGGTGTTTGAGCTGTAGAATATTTGCCAGCTACTTCATGCAAGTTTTCTTAGTGTAAGAAGTTGATTGCTGTTTCTAAAGTAAATGGAATTTAAGCTCTGATGAATCACTTTGGAATTTCCTCTTCTGTTAAGTTATGATTCTTGATTCCTTTGTTACACCTAAGCTTTTAGTTTACATGTAACCTATAGGAACTTATAAGGTCATTTACTTTCTTGCTTGAGATTTTCAGTGCCTGGGGAAATATTTTTTATGTTTGTCAGCCTCAGTCACTTTGTGGGTTTTCATTTGTTCTAGTTTCTTCCAGCAGTCAAAGTGATGAACTCCAGCTCTGCTTTCTGCTGCTGTGACTGCTTGCATTGCAGGCACATGGGAGTAACATTCCTTTCTGTCAAACCCTAGTGAGGAACACAATGTATATGTAACAGCTTTACTTAGTCAGTGAGAGACCATGATGTGAAATGGAAAAAACCCTCTGATTTGAAGCAGTTCAGATTAGTCAGTCACTATTTTATCAGAAAGTAACTATAGGAGCTCCTGAAGATAGAGAACATTGAGAATGAGATGTTGAAATACATATCCTGAAGATGATTTTTATCTTTTCCATCATAATTCATAAGATACTTCTTAGTTGCAGACATACCCACGTGCAAATAGATCTTCTGCTACTTAAAGAAGTCTTAAATTTATTTAGTTTTTTAAAAAAGATGATCAGTGTCAAGCTTTCTGACTACTTGACATCCTAAAATCTTTTCAGATACATTCAGCAGTATCATGTACAGCAAACTGAACAATGGTGGACTTGATTTTGCAATGCATTTGCTACTGAAAAGAAATATGGAAAAGCCTTTATCAAATTCTTGAAAATACTGTTTTCAGCTGGAATGTTATAGTTGCAAATTAACTGCTATTTATGCAGATATCTGAAAGTAACTTGCATATTACTTAGAGGGGGGGTGTGAGTCCATTTTAACTGTCATAACCACATTCTTCTGAACTCCTGCATTGTCTTTTTTACAGATCTCTGAGTGCTGAAAGTATCTGACAGCTGTACTTGGCATGGGATTCAGGCCTAAAACAACACAATCAACAGTAAAAGCCATAAAAATATTTAAGTAATATATTAACACTGTAGCAAACTGGAAGTTAAATTCATCCTCGTAAACCTGGGCGCCTTATTTCATAGATGTCTTTACTTAATGGTAAAGGATGAGCTGTGGTTTTTTTGCAGTAGGTGCCTTTTCTCTGTGTAATGAGAACCTGGAGTAATGAGGTCACAGCTTCTCTGCTACTTTTTACATGTCTAAATTTAGCAAGGAATAATATGGGCCACAGCTGCTAAATTTTAATTAACACAAGTAGTAAATACTTCTGAAAAATTATTAGCACTGTGCAGCAGCATCTGTGGTAAAATCTGCTGAGAGTTCAGGAGCTAACAGTGGCTTGAGTACAAATACCCCTCCTTCAAGGGATGTGCAGGCTAAGGAAGGTTCTGCTTAGAAGCAATCAAATCAAGTGACGTAGTTACTCTGGGATTGCCATGAGCAAGATTTAGTAAAGCTAGATGCTAAGGAGCTGATCAGCTAGATGGTTGATTATTTGCAGTTAAGGCAGTTGTTTTTATTTGATAGAAATTTCTTTTCAGTCATGAAATGAATATTAATTTTCTTTCTAGGCACAAGGTGTTTGCTTTCCACTTAGAGCTAGAATTTAAAGAATCTGATTTCAGATGTGTCTGAATTCACATGAAGTTTTCTTTATAAGTAATGCAGGCATCTCCAGAGGACTCAGTATCTGGCTGTAGGAGCAATGTTTCAATATATCAGATGCCTCTCCAGTGGCCCTTATTTTTCTCTATTAATGACACAGTAGATGTAGAATGATTGGATTTTTCTTGAACATAAAATTTTGAAAATCCAAAAGTAATTCAGCAATTGCTGTTAATCAATATTTGAATCTTTAAAATGGAAAGTTTTGAAATAGCTATAAAACTACTATGAATGTGCAAAAAGGACTGTTGTGGTGTAAAGAGTTTTGCTATTTTTATAAATTGTAACCAGGATATAGGAGGTGTGAACTGATTATCTCTGTACCAGCTATGTACCATGCATATGTCGCAGTGGGATAGCAGGTCTGGATTAATATGGAGAAATGGAAAGTTTAAGTAACAGTTTTAAGAAACTTGTGTTTTCAAGAGTCTGTTATGTGCTTTGTTATGATTCAACTGCAGGGAGTATGTTTATAAAATGACTTACTACTGCTGTCATTGCTTGAAGTAGTATTGATTTATGATGGCTACTTCTACTGCTAAATTAGGAAGTGGAAGAGTATAGACCGTTTGTAACAGTTGAATGTGGGGTAGAGAATATTCATGAGGTCCTTGGATGTTTTGTTTATCTTCAACATCGATGATAATCAGTAATATGAGAGAAGAGGTAACAGCTCAGTGCTGTTTATAAGGAAAAACACTTCTCTTCTTCACTCTATCTGTCTGTCCTGGCTTTTGAACACCCAACAATTCCAGCAATGTAATGCTGGAACATTGTTCCTAGCTGTGCAAGGAAATACTGAATCTTAATTACTTGACTGCTTGCTACTCATTTGTTTGAAGGACAAGAGCTACCTTTTATACAAAGGTTATTTTCAGTTGAGGGTAAATATCTTCATGCATGCACTTGCTGAGAGTAAGCCATTGTGTGCATAGAAACTAGTTTTGTGTGGCTCAGATCAGCAAATATGCACACTAGATTGAGCATGCTACAGGGAAGTAAATTGATATTATTGAGGAATGTTGGTGTATACTTAAATTAGTGATGTTCCTACTCCCTACAGTTTTATTTCTGCTGAAGGGGTGCTTTTGTAACTGCTTAAGTAAAAACTACAGTATATTCTTTCAGAAAATGTAGGGACTTGATTTGCTTATGGTCAGAGAGTTGACCTTAAAACTAGACGAATTAGTGGAGTATCGTTTATGATAAACTTTGCCAAACATTCAGCTTCCCAAACATCAGGGGAAGGCAGATTAATTAGTTTCTAGTATTTTAAAAATAGCTTAGTGGATTTATGGGTTTTAGAGTTCATGATCACTTTCTTTCCAACTGTTTTTTAGAATGAAAAGCTCTTTAACAGAAGCTGGAGGTGTTTTGATGCAGGGCATTGTAAGAAAAATGTTTTGGAAGTTTATCAGTTACAGTCTGCAGTCACATCATATGTCTGCAGGAAGCTGGATTTTCAGGGAAGCTTTACTGGATCTAAGGATCACAGAAGTTTTGGTAGGCTGACAACCAGGCTTTTTACTCCAATTTAGTAATTTTTTCATTTTATTACTGATCTCTTAAAAGATATCATTGTCTTGGAATGTGATTACTCATTCAACAAATGAACAAAGTCAAATGCTTCTTTTAAACTTCAGGTTTCCAACTTAGAGCAGTTGGGGGTTTTTTTGGCATTATTCATTTGTAAAGACGTGCACGTGGCTGTACAAATGTTGCTGTGTATACAAGTCAAAGGACAAATGGGACTGTCAAATATTTAGGGATGTTTTAGCTAAAATATTGCAACATGCAACTGCATATTGCAGGAAAGGTACTGTGTGCCCTGTGCTACTCATTTACTTCAATTTCACCTGAGTGGCTTCATTTTCCTTTTCACTAAATCTAGACTTCATTATGTTGCAAACTGAGGCAGTGCCTTCCAGGCAGTATTATCTATTTGTGGGCAATGATACATCTTGCAAGAGGTTTATTTTGGTATTGAACTTTCTGGTGAAAATTATTCTATGGTTGTAGAGAGGCACTCCAAGCACACTTAGCCTCCTTGTTCTGTGTGTAGTCTAGAACAATAACTGCTTGAAGTTATTTCAAGCTTTTAATACTTAAAATGAAAATTGAGTTCCCCACTGTCAATTTTAAGTCTCACTGATAGGCTGTCCGTCTGTTTTTAATGTGTTTGTCTTACCCTGGAATGTGGATACCATGCTTAAAACTATGTAGTATGTCCACCTGCTGAACAAATAATTTCTGAGCCTTTATAATTTAGCAATTTGGTAACTGACTTTACTTGGAGCAGGGTTTTAACCAACCTATCAAATTTCAGAATAAAAAAAAACCTCTGAAATTTGCGTGTATATATGAAAACCTACTTCTACCCTTCCCACAATGTTTTTCTGGTGGTGACAATGACTGACAAAGTCTAGCAGGAGATTTTCATCTTGCAGGATGTTATACTGTACAGATGCCATATGTGTCAATCCAGTTGCATAAGCCTGTGTTCTCCTCAGAGCATCTGGGTTTATTAGTACCCTTTCCTTCTGCAGGTTTAATTCCACTTTGTTTTTTCTAAAATAGCTTCTGGGATAAGAGGTGCTAAGCTCAGTCATGGGACAGATATTCCAGCTGAAAGATAGGCCATTGAATCAGGTCCATGGGTGTATACAGGAATTGCAAGCTGTGCGCGCAGATTAAAAACATGCTCTTTAAATCTTGATGTAATGAAAATACCTTTTTTGCTTCAAAAACCAAATTATATTACAAGGTGGGGATTTTTTGTGTTGAAGGTGTCTTCTGCAATTTGATGAAGATTTTCCTCTAAAGTAGCTTTTATTGCTTAGACATAGAGTCAAAACGATAAGACTGATATCTAAGGATGAAGATAATAGTTAATTTAGTTGGGAAGTGGTCTGGCTTTCTGTTCCACCTTGTAACTCAAACATATGATGTAGCTAACCTAAGATTAGAAAGCTGGTTTTAGCTGGAAGTGCTTTAGTGTCTTTCCTTAGCAACCCAGCTTACCATAAACACCGCAGAGCTGTCCTTCCTGATCTGAACTGAGGAATGGTAGCAAACTGTGTGGTTTTAAGGTGGAGTTTATAGACAGAAATAGGATAATGTTGCCTGCAATTGCAGAGGACTGGAATTTGGCAGTCTGTTTTTCAGTTAGGTGTTTCATTAGTCTCATATTTTCAGCATGATCCTGCTTGAGTGCAGGATGTTGAGAAAATGTTGTAGTACTGAGAACAAGCTCTGTCTGGATAGTACTGGTTGCAGTGCAGTACACAGGTTAAACACTTGTGCTTGTCCTAGGAGCCAGAATCTGTTGAAACGGGTGTTTATTCAGATATTGTCTTTTAGTGTAGGAGCTAAATAATAATCACATAATGAGCTAAATAATGTATTCTGCAGACTTGGTTTACTTGTTAGTGTGCAGGTTAATGCAGCATGAATCTACATGCTCTGATATTTTAGTTTGAATACCTTTCTTGCTATTGCTGTTTTGTGGTCTCTTCTCACAATAGGTAGTAAGACAAGAGGAAGTGGCTTCAAGTTGCATCAAGGGAGGATATTAGGAAAAAAATATACACTGTTTATTAAACTCTGGAAAAGGCTGCCCAGGGTAGCGATTGAGGTACCATCCCTGGAGGTATTTAAGAGTCAAGTAGTCAGATCTTAGAGATAATGGTTTTAGGGATGGTTCTTGACAGGGTTGGGTTGGTGGTTGGACTTAATCTGAAAGGTCCCTTCCAACCAAGGTCATTTTACAATTTTTTCAAAGACAGGTTTGCACTTGGCTCATGCCTATATCAATAAAATGTTAGTGAATTATGTTTGTCTTACTGAAGTTCACACAGGTATGATTCTGATGTATTATCTTAGTGTTAAGTTACATTTAAGAAGGAAAAGGCTAACCTATAACATTTGAGTTCAGCAGATGGAGATGTTTCATGTTGAAATATGCACGTTGAGTCATAGGAAATCATTTTACCCTTTAGAAATTAGCTGCTGGTCAGCCAGTCAAGGAAAAGAAAGGACAATTAATCTCCCTTAGCAAGAGAAGGCAGTTCTGCTGGAGTTGGTCAGTACTTGCCAAGCACTTAACCTTTCTTGGTGATTTCTGTCAATTTTAGTCTACACAGAACACATGCATGGTTCCCCTAGTGATTATCTGTGAAGTCTTGCAAGTGTTAATAGGAGTAGTAAGATCTCCTTGGTGAATCCAAACTCCTGACTATAGGGTCATTGGAGTTGGTAGTATGGGTCAGTGGAGTGAGATGAGAAGAAACCCTCGGTTTTAGTCTAGACAGCAGTAACAAGGATAGTCAACAGTTTGGTGCAGAGCCCAGCACTTCTTTTCACAACCGTAGACCATTCAAAGCATAGTAAGTTGTGCTGTGACACTGGTTGTATAAACTATTTTGAAAGCTAACACTACAAAAATGGAGAGGAAAAATTTTCTTTTGTTGACCATCCTGAGAGCTAGATGCCCTGGCATGCTGTGGTGTGGGAACATGCCTGGATTCTCAAGGAAACTGAGAAGAAATTAGTTTTAGGGGCTTAAAAATACAAAGGAAGGTTATGTTTTTGAAATGTGATAGACTGGAAATAAGGTGTTAATGCCTTTGTAGAATCTGTAAAACCTGAGAGCTTAAATTTCAAAGTATCCAGACTTTATGTGGAGAGGAAGAATAAAATCACTTCTGAGAATAAAAGGGAAAAATTGATAACATGTCGAAGTTTGTACTGGGAGTTTTTTTCTAGGGGTAAAATTCAGTGTATCCTTACTACTATAGTTCATAGTCATAGTCATCTAGGTTGGAAGGGACCTTTCAGATCATCTAGTCCAACCATCAGCCCAACTCTGACAAGCCTCATACCTGGACGGGGATTCGAACCCCTGACCCTCAGATGCCTTTCAACTGTTCATATATTTACAGTCTGCATGTCTGCTTCTGATAACAATTGCAATGCTTGTGGCAATCGGGAGATTTATTAACCTGGGCTGTCACAAAATGTTATTTGGTAAATGCTGGTTGCACTATGTGACTATAACTTGAAGCAAGACTTCAATTAATGTAAATCCAGGTCTTGATACTTTGCTTGTAGGGTGTTAAGTTATTCAGTTTGCCACTATTTTCTTTCAGCTTACTTGTTCTGGTCTTTCATTGAATGTGAGCATTTAATATATGTAGTTGTTATTGCTGTGATAGCCCATGGAAGGTGAGATAGGAAAAGGGCATCCAGCTGTCACAACACTTGATAATGAATTCTGACCTCCTGATCAAGGAAGTAGTGTAGATAATAACACTATTGTTAATTTGGGCAATAAGCAATCAAAAATGTTTAACCTTAATTAATCTTGTGTTGTCTCACTTTAAGAAGTGCTCAACACTACTTCTGTTACAGCTGACAATTTAGAAGAACAGCAAATGCTGATGAAGAAAAAGTTGAAATAGTTTTGTTAGGCTCTTCTGTTCCATGTAACCTTGAAAACTTCCTTTCAATGGGTTGTTGGGTTCTGAATGGGGGAGATGAACTTCAGTGGTGTAACTATAGACTGAGTTTTAGCAGGTCTGCCTGGCAGGAAACACTTGTCAGGGGTCAGGACAGTGTATGTGCAGGTGACTTGTTGGTCTTGGTGGACCTGAATGCTGAACATAATGATAGTTGTAGTCCTTGCATTGCTAGCATATCCAGCGATGAGTGCTTTTAAATATAAATCCCTTTATATGAAATAAAAAGGATTTTCTTATTTCTGTAGTGAAGAGATCTTTTAAATTAAAATCAAAAGCCTAGCCATCAAATTGTGACAAATGTAACTGCATTTCCTCAGTCTGTGCATTTATCATGATGATTTTTCTTTTGTATAGAAAGATTAAGGGAAGACTAATATTTCTATTTAATGAAATTGAGTTTGAAAAACGCTATTTCTTGGTGCTGTAACTTGTTTTGAGTTTTAGGAACACTTCCTGTTAAATTTGAGTTATTGTCCCCCACTGCTGAAGTCACTTGCTGGAAGTCTCCCACCTTGTGAGGAAGCAAGCTTGTTTTAGATGTGGGCTAGAAACCTTAAAGTTACAGAGAAAAATAACTGTGTATGACATCAGTCTTCTGTAAGAGATTCTGCATTTGGAGTCTTCAGAAAATGTAAACCAGAAATATTCCTCCAACAACTTTTCTTTTTTCTTCATGTCCTATCTTGGTTCAAACTGCAGAAAACTCAGTCTTTTTCTGGGTGTGAAATAGAAAACTGTGAGCACAATGATACAGGAAAAATTACATGACCTTAAACTGCAGTGAGAATAAAGCAGTTTGGTTAGAGTTGATTTATTTCTTTATTGAAGCCCAAGTTGTAACATACAGTGCTAGTTTACTTGTACTTGAAGATAGATCTGAAATTGGACTGCACTAATTGCATCTGTGGTGTAGGACTGAAGGCTTAAAGGGGTTTAAGAGAGGTATGAGACAAAGAGGAAAGCTGCGTGAGTCACTCTGGCAGACCTGGTATGCTGTAGTTTGGATAGATTCTGCATCCAGATACAATGAACCCCTGTCAATGCATTTCCAGGTGTTTGGAAGGAAATTGTGTTTATTGGTAAAGCAGGGGATTTTTATTCTGTGTATTGCTCTTAAGATGATTAAGCCACAGTGCTTCTGGAAATTAAATGATCCTCAGATTCTAATTTCTAGCCTGAGCAAATTTCCTCAAGCTGGAGTTGCAAAAGCTGAGTGTCAGGATAGAAGTAGGATATCCCAGGTCCCTGACTTACTAGCAAACTTCTGTGCTGTTATTTTTCTGGAGCAGCTTCTTGTGCTGGAGGATTTTGTTGTGGCAAGTTACTGCTGAGTGGGAGGTTTCTGGGGAATTTTGTATTGCAGTGTGCTTGCTCCATCTCTGCAAAAATAGCAGCACTTAGGCAAATTTTATCCAGTTTCTATACTAGTGAGTCAAATTGCTGAGCAGTAATGCTGTTCTTGACAAGCCTCGCTGCCAGTATGAGTGAAGCAGTCTTAATAGTTTTTCTGAAGTGCAAGTTACACATGGAGAAAATGAAACTCTTGTGCTTTAATGTCCCAGCATCCTTAATTTCTGAATTGCATGGCTAGCTTCTGGCCTGTTTAGCAGAGCTCTGGAGCCCCTTTTAGGCAGGACTTCTGCAAATATAGTATAACTTTGCATTGCCAAAGTTGTTTGCCATAGAAGTTCGGGGCAATGACCAGGTGAAAATATTCTGGTGGTGCTGCAGAGGGATGGATTCCGAGTCTGGTTGCCACAGATTAGACCAGATCAGGCTTTTGCTAGGTGGTAAGCAAAAAATTGGGGCATTGTTAATTTTCTAAATGCTGTTCCAGTGAATTCTGTAATGAGAGGGGAAGCCCTCAATGCCAGTGTATGTATTTGATGTACAATGTATTTTTTTCAGATTTAGGTGAAATGGTATTTTTTATTTGCAACACACTAGCATTAAGCATTCTGAATTTAATTCTGTTTTAATTCTAGCACAGTAGAAAGATGGATGTGAAATCCCTCTGTGTACTTTGGGTTTTGGTTAAGCTCACCCACTTGCGTATGAGTAGTGGTTACTCTTCTTACACTGCAGCATATTATGAAGATCTGCTTTATGCTTGCTCAGCCTGACTTAATGAAAAACAGCCTGTGTATTGCTAGTCATTTCCCTTGTTTCCCAGACATGGTATCAACAAATGTATGTTAAGAAATATGTGCTTCAGGGCATATCAGGATCCTGTATATGTGAGCTACTGTTTATTCCAGGTTTTAACTAGTCAGTAAATTGGGCCTTTCTTTAGACTGTAAGAAGAAGAGAAGAATAAAAGGCTGCAATGAAATAAAACTTTCTATAGCATATAAAGAATCTAATTTTTATTACTTGAGGTATGTTAATTTTATCATACTAGACTTCCTGGCTAAGTACTGAAACCCAGAGGTGTTGAAAAACAGTTTGTTTCAGACTTTGCTCAAGTGATGACTTGTTTTGTGTTTAATTGCCATGTTGTTGAAAGAATTATTTTTCATCTTGATGCTTGTGCAGACTTGGAAGTCAAGAGCTTGTGAGGCAGGGGATCACTTTGTAGAACTTGTGCTGAATACCTGTCTACAATTTATTGTGGCAGTTCTTGGGACTTGCTGAACTGATAGTGGTGGCTCACATGGGATGATAGTGTTTGCTGCCAGACTGTTTTAGGAACATTTGGTGGAACACCAAGCATGTGCTTCTAATGCCACTCTAACCTAATAGGTGCAAATCTGATTCAAAGGGCATGTAACTACTGTTTTCTGTGTTGGTGTGTTTGGTTTTTTTTTAATTTTCTGGTGTGCTGCCCAAGCATCTAAATGTCTTGCATTCCAGTTTATAAATAAATACTGTCCTTATCCGTATATGGCATTACAACTCTTTTTTTCCATTTAGATACAGTTCCACTTTTTTCATTATTTCCATTTTACTTTCAGGTTTTGTAGTGACCAGAGCACTGTGGAATAGACTTTGGGGCCCTTCTCCATCCCCTTAGTCCCTTTCTTAATCTGTGTGTCATGCTGGTTTATACAGGGCCTTCCAGCTAATGTTTTGGGAAGTACCTTTTGGGTTTCGATTTTTCTATGTTCAGCCTCTTCTGCATATACCAGATGTTTCTGTGGAGAGAGATTACATATGCAACAGCCCCCAGATATTCTCAGTGAAATTGTTTCAAGAGTTTTTTCTTAATGCCTGTCCTGAAAATATCAAGCATTTCTAATGCTGGATATGAATTTTGCTGTGTGAATGCTAATGAATTCAATATATTTAAGACTGCAGACAAAAAATACACACCAAAGCATGCAAAAGAGAAACAGATTACAAAAAAGCAATGGGAATAGCTATTGTTAATTAACTTAGTAGGAAATACCTGTGCTTAATTGCTGCATTTTTTGTGCAACTCTATTTTACCTTCTCTCAGGAATATAGAGTGCTGCAGTTCTGCAACAATAAATTGTCAGTGAGTTTTTCCTTGTAGATGAGAATATGACTTCTACACTATTTCTGGTGTCCAAGAAGTTAGGAAAATTGGCACTCCAGAGGTGGATTTTGGAGCAAAAGCAGACAGTTTAGGGGTTTTGCTTTTCCTTCCTGCTCACCCTTTTTTACCTTGCATTCAGAAGGAGCAGTTGCCTTTCAGTCTGTTTGAGGATAAATATCCTAAGGGTGTGTTGTGTTGCAGAAGACTGAATCAATTGCTTTTGGAAAGGACAAATACTTGTCTTACTGCACTTCTTGCTCTAGAGAGAGGGGATTCGGGCTGGAATACAAGGGGATTAAGCCGTTAGCCCTACTCAGCTCTGGTTTACCTGAAATGTCCTTAGGGCAGCCTGCTTTACCAACTGGAAAACACTGGAGCAAATAGCTGTGAAATTGAGCTTGAATATCGCTGTAAAATACTCTTCATCTTGTACAAGCTCAGAATCTGCTTAATTCTTTTTCTACACTTCTCTAGCCTGCTTGAGTTGCCAATAAATTTAGGCAAATTAATCTGGCCATTATAGTGTAAAGGGTAATTTAGTGTCTTGGTGGGTTTTTTTGCCACACCATTTAACTTCAGGCTTTGCAGTTAAATATCTGCTTATGCTGAATTTCTTTTTTGGGATGCTTTCTTACTCTACTGATGATGTGTGAAGACAAGAGGAGGACTAAAGATTAGCTTTGATACCCTTCTATGTTTTTTTCATTTGAGTTAGACAAATCTGCTTTTATTCGAGAGGGCAGTTTGTGTGTAATTTGAACTTTTCCAAGTAAGCAGAAAGGATTGATACCTATTATAACATTTGTGAATTATCTGTGAAAGTTTTCTGCAATACTGGAATAACTGTTGCAATGTGAATTAGTTATATTGTGAATGACTGTTACATTGTAAGTAGTTTACAGAATAACACTGTATCAAGTAACTTGTTTTTATAAGCCTGTGTCCTTAGAGTGAATGAAAAAGTTAGTGTTAGTTTCCTTTAGATTTTCATCTGGACCAACAAGTAATTAAACAGCACGAACAGAAGGAACTAGACTTAAGCCATGCTGTGTCTAAGTATTTATTGCACACAACTATTATAACTATTTTCAGCATAGTTAAAAAATTCATTTTTACTTTAAATCTTTGGGGGGAGATCAGAAGGGAGGGAACAATCAATATACGGTGGTATGGAAGCTTTGCTTTTTTTTTTTTGCTAATGCATAAATCATAAGAAAGTAATTCATGTATAGCAAAAGGTTTTTAATCTGGGATTCTCCAATAAATAGCAGTTTTGTACAAAAACAGTGCTATTACAGTTTCAGTTCATGTAGTTAATACTTAGGACCTATGTACTGTTTTAATCATAATAATTAAATAGGAGATAAATACAACAAGGGCTTGCTGATAAATAGCTTTAAGGCTGGAGAAGGCAACAATCATAATTTCATGACAAGAAGTGTTTTCCATTGAGGAAATGGATGAATAATAACTGCTGAACTTAAGTTTTAAAGTAATAACCACAATTTGTGCTGGGATCAATTCAGTGACTTCCAAAAGAGTGTTGTAACTTCATTATTTTTTTACTTGTCAGTGATTGCATTTAGAGATACTCATTGATATGTGAATTTCCCCTTATGTCAATGAAAAACTATAATTAAGGCGGGAATATTTTTATTTATGCTTTGAAGCTCATTTGGTATCATTTGCTGATTTATTGTTTGTCTTTATGAAAACTCCCACCAGTCCTTAGCCCATGAGTTTGAATTTAATGTTTGTTTATTGTCTAGTCGTCTTTCTATAGAAAGATGTAGACAGTCATCTGGACAGAAGACTGAGTTAGTTTAGCCACTATGAAGAGTGTGTATGCAGTTGGAATAATAAGAAAATAATTGCAGGTAGGAAGTATTTCTGCTATTAGTATGGAAATAAGAGCTTTTTAGTGGTTTTCTGTTTTCCCTGTTTTATTGTCTTCCAGGATAGAATAAGGAGCTCCATTCCTTGGGTGCTTTCTGGTGTTTTATTGATCTTTATGAAAAAGAATGTGTTTCAAGTTAAGTTTTTGATAGTGCAGGATAAGAGTACATCAGAAATAGGAAGTAAATATGAAAATTTCTTAGAGCTAGGCAAAAGCAGTTGTATGAAAAGGCTAAACTGTGTTTTTAGTATGTAGAAATGCATCTTTTGAACACTTCCAAGTATAATGCAGTGTAACTTCTTAATGTGGAACATTGCTGAAACATGTGATAATGTTTTTCGTGCTGAATGTGGTTGTCAGGGTATTTCTTGGAACACTTTTCACTAGTTATACTTTCATTTTTAAATAATAACTATGCCAAGTGGTTGAAATAAGACAGTACTTGCCAAACCTGTGTGAGCAATTTAATAATAGCAACCAAGTGGAAAATGCTTTTAGTCTTTGACTGTTGAAATCTTGACTTCTGTCTCCTTCTGTCATGCCTGTCTCTGGTAGTTTTTGTACAGGAGTTAGCAGATTTTGCACATCAATTAGTCTGACTCCTGCTTTTGTTTCTGGACATAAAATGCTCCTGCAGTTGCTTTAATGCTCTAGTCAGCCCTGAGTGGTGGGAAATATGAACTTCCAGCCCTGAGGCTTTCTCCAGTATGTTGTGGTGTAAAATTGTTTGATATCAAAAACTCTCAAAACAAAATCTAATATTGCCACACTGCAGTCTCATAGCAGGCTAAACATGTGTCACGTTACTAGACTGGGAAATGTTTTTACCTTGTTTTCAGCCTAACTGTTTTGTGGAGCATCTAAGGATTAAATAAAGTGTAGCTTTTGCTTCAGGATTGGAGTCTTGAACATAGATTGTATTCTCTTCTCTCTGCTTTTAATGTGGGTATAGTCACTGAATACAGCTCAATTACTTGAAAGCAGGAGTGAGTAGGAACAGAAGGATGGAAAAAGTAATAGTCAACAAAAAATAATTACTCCTTCCACTCCTGTTCCTAAACCTATGTGCAACTGTAGAAGTAAACCAGGCTTAGATAATTAAGGAATTGACTGTGTGCTACCTCAGATAATGTCAGGAGTGTAATAGGTGTAGCACACTAAAGGTCAAGTAATTATGAAACCTGTGGAAAAAAACTAATCCATGTCTTGTTAAGCAAGGCTTTAATGAAGGCTGTGCAGCAGGGAAGATTTAAAATCAATGAAGTGGTGTATGTGGCTAGATACTAGTGTATGTGGCCTCTTGTTCATTTTCCTGTCTCAAGTGATTCTGTGTTATTGGGGACTGATCATGAAGGCTCCTGGGGTGCAATAGGGAGATCCTACATCTTCCATTGTCATCAGTTGTATTGTATGCAAGGAATGTGGCTTATACACAATATCTGGAGAGCTGGGTTGCTCTGTGGAGGAAGATTAATTTAAACTGGGCTAAGATTATATTTGGGACAGAATATTAATTATGCTGTGGAAGTCAATCCTCCAACACAGCTAAAAAACACTTGAATGAAATTAAGGACTTCTCAGAAGGCAGCTTGAGTAAATTCAAGGGTGTGGTGGTGCTCATTGATAATGCAACTATTTAATAAAAGCTTAAAGAAATCTTTAATGGGGCTTGCTTTCAAATCTGACTTGTTGAAGATAGTTTTAAAAGAGTGGATTTAACTGTTCCCACTGGGAATCTATGCATAACAAAAATAACCAGTAGGCACTGCTGTTAAAGCCAGTGGTACAATCTGTTATGGTATGAAGAGATTAAGATTTGCAATTCAGTTAAGTAGAGACATTGCTATGTTGCTTCACAAAAGTCAGTATATGTAGGTCACAGTTTATTTGGTGTGTTCCAAGGCTCTTTGTGTATCAGAAGTGTGATCTGCATCTCATTGTGGAAACTGTTTGTTTCATCTGTTAACTCTTCTTCTGCTGAGTTGCTTCAGGTTTTAATTTAGTTTTGGTGTTAGATCTAAAGGTACTAACCATGCCTTCCATGTCTGGAAAGCTGTCTCTGTTCTTCCATTGTTTAGCTGTTTTTTTCCTGTTGTGATGGGTACTTTGCATCCTGTGTATGTATTTTACTTCTGTTTCGTACTGATTTCTGCAGTTACTTAAGAAGTCACTAAAAATGTCTTTTGAAGGGCTTTTGGCAGAAATTAAATTCGTATTCCTGAGCTCCAGCTTCACTGTTTAAATTCTGTAGCCATGATTTATTGATACTACAAAAGATCTGGCATGAGTGGAGAGAAGCAGAAGTGTAGTCAGGGCTCTGGCAGTAAGTTGTCTCTGTGAGGTTAAAGTGCCCTGGAACAGAGGAGGTAAATTTGCTTCACATGGGCTGTCGGCTGTGCTTTTGGCTTTTTACTTTGTTTATAGTGTTCAGGCAGTACTTATTCCATGCTTAAACATTGGTTTGAACTTGTGTAGTTCAGAAATGAGTCCATATTTTATCTGATTGAATTCTAATTTTGTCAGGCATGTTAGCTGCTTAACATGTTGTTCTCTCTATGCATTACTCATAGGCAGATCTCTATGCTTTACTGTATTATAAATGACGTGGTTACCTAAAAAATGGCTTCTGTTTTTATTAAATTTTTTTGGGTTTTTTTTGGTTTTAGGTCCATTTTCCAGATACAGAGAGGGCAGAATGGCTCAACAAGGTAAGGCTAGTCATTATCATCTCTTCCAAATGGGGTGGAGGAGGAAAAGGTGACACAAAAAAAAAAAAGTTCAGTATCTGAGAAAAGAGTAATTTCAACTTACTGTGCTCTTTATACTTAAAGCATCTGGTTGTTGATTGAATTAGATGCAAGAAGGTTTAAATCTTATTTTCATGACCTTGAAATGGGGAGTTTTGGAGACTGACTTTATAAGGCATAATGACAGCTCTAATTGCATGGAAGTCACAGCAGCTGTAAATACAGACTTTTATGTTCTGCTTGTCTGGGATTCTTTCCAGCTAATGCAGGTTCCTGACCTACAAACTAAAAATAAATCAATTTTGCAGTTTTGATTTATAAGTGTGGTAATCTAAGATACAGATCTACGTAGCTTGGATTGGTTAAAAATAGCTTTCATTCAGAGTTTATTAGAAAGTAGTGAGAAAAAATTAAGAGTAAAAATTTTCAGCTAGGACAGTAAATAATGTAATTTTACATTTCTAAACATTATGTGTGTATTAAAGAAATGCACTTGACCCCTTTTTTTTTTTTTCACATGCAAATACTTGACCTTCTTCATCCTTCTCTTCCAGCATTCAGCATCAGTGCTGACTGTGTAGGCATTTATGGGATAAAAGGAAATGCTTGACACTGTTTTTCTCCTCCAGGGCTTCAGATTTGTGCAAAAGCATAAAAGATTCAAATTAAGAATTCCAGAAAGCTTTCCTGTATGCAAAAGGAACTCATTCTTGTGTCTAATGAGCTGTATGGAAAACTTCTGTGTTTAGAACTTTGTACGAAACCTCTTACATAGTATTTCAAGAATATTTAGTTCTGTATGAAATTGTGTTCCATGTACATTTTTTTCTTTCCATAGACTGTCAAACAGATGTGGCCTTTTATTTGCCAATTTATTGAGAAACTCTTCCGGGAGACCATAGAACCAGCAGTAAGAGGAACGAACAACCACCTTAGTACCTTCAGTTTTACGAAGATTGATATTGGTCATCAGGTTAGTGGCTGGTGAATTTTTTGTAAGATGTTTTATATTCCTTACTAATTTCACATAACCTGGTTTAATATATGCAGAAATATTTCTTGGTCATAGTTGGTGGTAAGCCTAAATCTGTTTTCTCCTGTAACAGAGATAAAAAGCTGTGTGGTTTTTTTAGTAGAGGCTTTTTTCTTTTTCCTGTGGTTTCTGCTTCAGTTATTTGCTGGAGAACTAAGAGAAGACTCAGAGTTTAGTAGCTCTTAGTCATGTGAAGTACTCATAGCAATGCAATTTTAATACTGTTCATGTGATGCTTTATGTCCAGTGAGCAGGGACCATTATCCTTTTCTTGTCAGATCAAGCACAATTATCTTTCTTGTAGCAGATGAACTTTTAATCATGTTATGTTCTGAGTCCAATGGCAAGGCTGCTGGTTCAGCTTTCTAATGTAATATAGAATAAAAGGAGCAAAGAGGTGTTTGCCCTCTGTTAGGCCTCATGAAAGAAGGGGACATGCTTGCAGAAGAGCCTGTATAACCAGTCTAAGCTAAGTTACATCTGCTTGTAATAAATTCAGCATTGCATTATCTGCATCAAGGCACAGCTCTGTTTCTGGTGAGATGTAGGTTAACTGCTTTTTCATAAAGTTGTCTTTTGTTTTCCTCTTATGATAAATGGCACTTGTGAAGCTTTTCAAATCCTTCAAACTTCCCTGACAACCCTTGAAGTTAAGTTTCAGGTGTGGTGGAGCCTGAAAAAAAAGCCTCTACTAAAAAAATGCACACTTTTCTATTTTTCACTTATATCACTGTTCATTATATTTTACTGTAAATTTTATGTAGATTTTTTGCGTTCTGTTTTAAAGTTATAAATCCTTTGACACAGCTCTCTGTACTTCTCTAGATATGTTTGTATTACAGACTGTAGAATAGCATTTCTTTTAAGCAATACTCATTTTGACTAGGTTTTGAATTAGCTTCCACACCTCTGTAGGCTTCTGCAGCTGGACTGAGTTATCTGAAACATGAAACAGCTGTTCTTTGTAATTGTGGCCTTAACTGAATTGCATCTTGTGAGCTGCACAGCCCTAAAGACAGTGTGAATCTGGCAGCAGTGAGATTTCCATTTCACTGAAATTACTAAGAAGATGTAAATAGACGTATGACATTTTTTTCCAAAAATGACAGAGGATGGTGCTTAGTAAGAACATGGGTTACCTTCTCCCACCTTGTATTTGAGTCTGGGGAATGCTTGATACATGGGGTTTTTTTGCATGAGAGGCAGGGAGAGCAGGAGCACAGCAATTTAGAGAGAACACAGGGTGTTTGACACAGCTTTCTGTGGGGAGTATGGATTATTTCCCATCCTGACTAAATTCCATTTATCACAACTATATTGTTGTGAATTAAATTGAGCATGTTGTTTCAGCTGCACAGAAAAGAATGCTTTGTCTGAGAGTGTTAGACATATACTAGTACAAAGAAATTAGATGTTTACTGGGCCAAGAAGAAGTGTTTGATATTAAATCATTGGTAGATCTTGAAATCTAGTGGTCTAATCCCAGGCTAATTGCCAGAAGAGTGAAGGTTGAGTGATTGCTAAGAAGGTAATTTTTACACTTAAAGAAGCATTTTGAGCTAAATTGATAGCCTTGCTTCAAGACTGTTTAGTAATACTCATAGTAAATTAAAAAAAAAAGGTGTATATTCACTTTTATTTCGAAGTTGAGTTCAACTGATATAGTTCAGTAGAAGGATCAGACTCGACTATTATTTTCTTCACTGTTTTAGCCTCTGCGGATAAATGGTGTGAAAGTTTACACTGAAAATGTGGACAAAAGGCAGATAATTTTGGATCTTCAAATCAGGTAAACTTTATTATTCTATTACAGTGTGCTCATGCTTTATTATATGTGCTTGCTTTGATTCAACAGTTGTTTTGGCTAACAGGAGAATTGCTTCATTACATAAATGTAGTTAGTTCTAATTGTGTCTAAATGGAGGAAGGAACTGCATGCTGTAAACAGCATTTGTCTGAGGGAAATTGTGTATCAACTTGGTTTGATGGCACCATTAGAGTAATGGTAGTAAATGATTTCCAGAGGTAAAGCTCTATTTTTGACTTCATTTAATTTTCCCTAATGTTTTAAAACGTTATTATGAAGTTTAGTTTGGTCTAAAATTGAGGATATATTTGGCTTTTTGTACTTTTTGTCTGTTGCCTAGTTCTTTTGTAAGTGCTGTTTTAAAGAAAGAGAACAACAGCTGCCAAAACACTTGTGCTTATGCCACCAACTGAAGTAAATCTATATATTATATGATTGCATTCTGCTGCTTCAGGTTGCTTTGTCCTTTCATCATGACTGTTTTATATAGGTTTATAAATAGCTTGAGCCAACCTTTGCCAAAGACTTTCTCAACACAATCTGCAGTTAGTTTTTTTTGAAAATTCAATCAGTGAACCCAGCAATGCTGTTACATTTGACCATCATAGATGTGTGTTAGTGAATTTCGTGTGTAGCTTATGGGTAGGCTAGATCTGTCAGTTACTTGTAATTCAGTAAAAAGCAGCCTCCTGAGTTTCTTGCTGTTTCCCTGCTGTTAAACAGAAGAATAATTGGCTTCTCAGCTTATCTTTTTCAGAGTAATTTCCAAGTTTGAACTCGGATATACTTAATTTGGAGTTATTTCTCCAAATCTCAGTTATGTTGAAAATAGCTGCTTTGTGAAAGCTGGGCCCCAGAGGGAAAAGAGGAGATGCTGCTGTACCCTTTACTGGGTTTTGAAAGGGTGTGATAGCTACATCTGTGAGTAGGGCTCACTGTTTGTTCAATTGAATCAGTTATATAACACTGAATAGAGGCAGCAAAAGTTTTAGGCTGTTGATTTGATCAGTAGAAATAATTTTTTTTCATGTGGCATATGTCAATGGAGAAACTTTTTGCTGCTGTACTGGCAGAAGACACATGTAAAAGTGGAGGCAAGAGACTCTATGAAGGCATAAGAAATCCAAAGTGCAGAGCCACAGATTTTTTTAATCTTGAAAATGTTTTCTTATTAATATTTTATTTTCTTCATCCCTTCTTCTATCTGCATTGACCAAATAGAGTATGCTGTGCTTCTCATTCAGTACAGCTGCTGTTGAAGTCTTACAAGATTGTCCTCATTAAAATGTAATCCATCTTGGTGATCTGTTCATAAATATTTCTGGGATTTTATGATCTGAACATATATAATTTGTTTAATAAATTAGCCTTTAGTTGTATGCTAAATTACAGTGGAAATCTGAACTGCTCTGACTGTTAATAGTTTTATCCTGCAGGATAGCTGCCTGGGTCTGTGTTTAACTTTGTGAGGTTAAAAGTTGTTGACATTTTACTTTCAAATGCAGTTTGTTGCTATTTTTTTCACATCAGTTTGTCATCATGTTGTTACTGTTTTTTCATATGAGCCTATTGCTTCCCTGTCTTCATAACACAAATACTTCTCATACTACCAAGTGCCACGATCATGGCTTCAGTTGCAGGTTTTAATTGACCTTGCTTCTCTGTCATGTTGTTATGCAATTATATATGTGTGTGTATTTATATTCACCATCTCTATATATAGTTAGGTAAAAATAGAAGTTACATGGTTTAAAATAGTGTTTTAAGAAATATATACCTATTTTTAAATTGTACATTCACACTGCATTCTTTCCAGGGAAGCTGCGGTCACCTTGCTTTCACACACTCCTGTCTCCCAGCTACCCAAGCTCTCTCTAGTTCTAGCTTGGTATCTGGTCTGTTGCATTTTGGTTTTAGCTCCCATTCTGTAGAATTTTTGATCAATTCCCTTGCTAAGTCAGATTATCAAGCTTTCTTCCAAAATTTAAGCTTTGGAATTGGCTTCTTTTCAGACCTAACATGGCTCACAGCAGCAGCTGTTTCGGGAAAATACCTGCTCAGCTTGGCCGGTACATGCATGGCCTGCATAGAGCTTTAGGAAAAGCAGCTGCTAAAACTGGAGTCTGAGTCGTGTGCAAATGATCTCTTAGCTTTGTAGCATCATGGAAACAGATGTAGATGCATAGATAGCAAAGATCCATCTGAGATACCGTGCAACATCAGAATTTTCAGCCCTTGACCTTATATCCTCAAAAATGGGAATCAAGAACAGTTTAGGGAAGAACTGAATGGCTATTAATATATTTTATATTTTGCTTCTTTTTTCTCCTCTTGGAAAAGGGCTCTGCTGTTTTTTTTTGGTTTTTTTTATTAAACCTTGCTTTAGTGGATCATCCAGCTCAGCATGCCCAGTTGATAGATTTTTTTAAAAATATGACTGTGTTTGGAGGTTTCTTTATATTTCAAAGACAACTTTGATTTTCAGCAAAATAGCCAAAAAAATAGTGTTTCTCATGGTTATATTAGATGGGAGTGGACAAGGATATGTGTACTAACAATGGAATCTATGTAGAGCTTTCCTGAAAGGACTATGAAGATCTCTTTTCTCAGAAGTAAGGCTACTTGCATACATGTTTGCTTCTGGAGATGTTAACTACAACTGTTCTATTTTGATGCCAGGGTGGTTTTGAAGGAGATGTAACTTTTTTTAAACAATACCAGCTTTATTATGTAGTGTAATGTTTTAACATGCATTTTTAATGTATAGACTGTGATACAAAATAAGTTGTAACAATGCAAAACAGAAGTGCAGTTTAGTCCTTAAATGATGTGTATTCTTTTTATTGCAGTTTTGTTGGGAACTGTGAAATTGATTTAGAGATCAAGAGATATTTCTGCAGAGCTGGTGTGAAAAGTATACAGGTGAAATTCAATTTTCTTTTTGGTGTTGACTCATCACTGAATCATTAATTTCCGATGAAATAGCTTATAAGAACCAACTATTGTGTACTTTTGGTTCTTATTGTTTTTTCTCAGTTGCACAAGGATTTCAGTAGCATGACTTAGCTTTCAGATGTAGAACTAGTTTAAATATGTAACAATTCACCAGAAAAGGTAGAGATATTTTCATATCAAGCCAGTGGATGTGTGATGTGTAGGCTTACAAAGGGAACATGTTAAATATTTTGTTTGGATTGTATATGAAGATAAATGTATAAAATCCTTCATAGTCAAGAATTTAATGAATAGGAAGCATGAGCTTTGCCAGTGAATAAATTTTATTTCAAACTTCTACTCAAGAAAATTCCTTTGCCTTTTTTCCTCCTCTTCTACAGATCCATGGCACTATGAGGGTTATTCTGGAACCACTAATTGGAGACATGCCCCTAATTGGAGCTCTATCCTTATTTTTCCTTAGGAAGCCTGTGAGTAATTTTATCTTTCTACTCTTTTTAGAGTGCTGATGACACTAATCAGGAAATGGTAGAGCAAGAATTAAGGGGCAAAAGGAAAGATTTCAGGAATTCACTGTCATTTGATAGAACTTTGACAGAAAAATAGTACACAAACATTATGAATACTAGAAGATACCAAATTGATTGTTTACTATGGAATCACAAAGTATGGGCCTTTTCAAGTTGTCAAATATTCCTTTTGTGCCTTCTAGATAAGACAATACCACAAGATGCTACCGAGGCTGCTTGTAAAAAGAAGTGTTGCTGTTTTTAATGACAATCTGTAGGAAAGCATGGTCTGAGCTAGAAAAAATCCACAAAATCTATGCAAGGCTGTCTTAAAAACCATGTATGTGTTACTACAAATTAAAATAATTCTGGGTATACTGAGGTGTATGACATCTGAAGTTTTTATTCTAGACAATAGGTGGGAAACTTTGATTATACTCATGGATGACACAAGTATAAGAATGGATGAAGTGCAGAGTGAGAAGCTGGGAATCAAAATGATCATGACAGTAGCTGAAATTGAAGAGGGTGTTACAGAATTCAGTATGCATGTGCTAGAGCAAAGTTTGTTTCAAACATAGGCATAGACTTTAAATCTTGTATGTTTGGTAGGTAGTTCAGTGATATTTTAGTGTTAATGAAATAGTTCATGGAAAACTGATAAAACATCATTGCTCTCATTTGGAAAGAGTGGGGAAGTGCCTTGGGATGAACAAAATCAACACATTTCTTTGAAATTCTATTATCCTCTGTCTGAGCAGTGTGGGGCATCTGTTAATGTTTTTATTGTAACAAACTAAGCAGGGCCATGACAAGGATTAAACACTAACTTAAGGTAGAATGCACTGTGTATTATTAGTGTACTCTTATTTTATTTTCCTGTTTATTGCTTTCACAAACAATTTCCAGACTTTGTGCAGTGCCCAGCTCATCACAGGGACCATCCAATAAACCAGTTAAAAGCAAAACTATTTTTGAGGAGCAGAGAGAAGAGTTTAGCTGTGTGGGTGTGGACCTTAAATATCATTCCAAATCCTGTAGGAAAAGAAAATCTTGTTGTGTTTTAAATGTTGTTTGTGTAGTCAGAGATGTTTTGTATTCACTGAGAGAGAATGACTGTTCCCTCTTCCCACAGCCACTATTCTCCTGGCACACAGGGAGTCTGAGCCATGACCTGATGCAGTATCTGGGCTGCTTTCCTGGAGTACCTCCTGCAGCTCATGCTGCTTTTTTGGTAGCAGATGGGAAGGGACAGACCATTAGCACTTCCTGATACTTTGTTTCCCCTTCGTAGGAGCTTTCTCTGGTAGTGTTTATCCAAACCTTTCATTTTTGATGTTCCTGGATATATCTCTTCAGTCAGCTTTAACTCTGGTATCTGAGCCCTTTTCTTATTTGTCCCAGATACACATTTGAATCTCAGAATTCCTGCAGCTGACACAGTAAACTGGAAAAACAAACTCTTCTTACTCATTTACATAGCTTTTTGATAAAGTCAGTTTGTGAAAGAATTTGTCCAGCGTAATTTTTTCATCATGGGAAATAGCTTGAAGTACAAAGATGAAAAAGTCAGTCCCTCCTCAGAAGTATTGTTATAAAAACATTGAAGTATTTTTCACTCTTTTCATTTTAAAAACTAAGTTAATGGTCAATATCTGAGGAAACTTAAGGGTAGATTGTTCAAAAAATGGATCTTTTGCATGAAGTTTGTCTGTATTTTTGACTGTTTTATGTGGATGTTTAGGTTTTTTCCAAGAAGACTTCTCTTCCACTGGAGTGTTGTCTTGGTGTTTATTTTTGTAACTTCTGCAAAAAATGTAAAATAATATTTATTATAGCGATAACTGGATTCTGCATTCTTACTAGAGAGCAAGTGATTCCAGCCAAGGAAAGCTTTTCTTCAATATTTTAATTAGAAGAGAAGAAGAATTAGTTGGCAGCTAGCATTAAGTTTTGTTCTCATATTTTCCAGTCTAAAGTAACTGGCAACAGTCCCTTTTGCTCTGTATCATCTGTTTGCTGGCCTTAATGACTATAAAAGGCAAGGCTGGTAAAATTGAAAGTTCCAAACATACTTGTTTAATGAGTTTACCAGTCTCAAATGTGAGTAATGCATGAAGTTTTTGTTGTTGCAGGAGTTCTTGGTTTATCTGAAACTTAAATGCAGCATTTTGTTATGTTGAAGAAAGTACTGAAAGCTTCATCAGCTTATAAATTATGTCCAAATATGTAAGAGATCTCAGGAGGCATATGTCCATTCTTATGTTTTTGAAAAGCTTTTAAATCCCCTAATTTCAGTGCTAGAGAGAAGTTAGCTCAGTGCAGTCAGGATTTGTAAGGTTTTTCACATTGCTTCTCATTTTGTTACCATTATGTAAGTATTCATCACATATTCTGCTAAGTGTAGGGTTTATTACTTTTAGAACAAAATGTCATGTAGTTTGGGGTTTTTTGTTTCCATTTTAAAAGTGTACATGGCTTACAGATTTACTGCAAATTGTTAATTGTCAAAAGCTTGTTAATATGAACCTTTTTATCAACAGAAAAACCCTACAAACAGACTCATGAAAATTCCAGTGTTGTTCTGGAAAACAAAGCTCTCATTTTTATATACTTGCTGACTTGAGCACTGTTCTTCCTCTACTGCTTTACAGATTTGATCTTGTAGTTTTGATTTATTTAATATTGATTTATTTAATACTATTTTCATTTAATATTGGCTGCCTTGGGAAAATTCAGTGCCGGATGTGTTTTTCAAAATTATCAGTACTGATGAAAATAAGGCTCAAAAGGAGGTACTTAGAAGGATAATACGGCATCAGGAATGTGCATTAGTGAAATGGATGGCAAAAAAAACCCTAAGGTAAATGTATAGAAAGCAGAAAGTTAGTTTGTTTTTAGCTGGCCAAAAATATCCTCATAACTATCAGTATCTACTTCAAAACTTTTTAACCTCTTTTAAAGGGATTTGTGGAATGCCTGGCTAAGTTCTGAAGTTTAGGTTCTGATATACTTAAATTTGTTAATTATTCTTATTGTTTGTATCATTGAAGTGATTTGTACTGTTACTTGATAGACATATTATCAACAAATATTGTGTATTTTGATAGATTATAGTGTTTCAAGGGCCAGCACAGTTGGTGCTTACATAATGCCTGGTTCTTCTTTCCTTGTGCCCTCCCATTCAGTGCTATTGTCTCTCTTGTACTGTTTTGAAACTCCTGCTCCTGCAGGAATTTGGTAGAATGATGTCAGCTGGCAGAATATCAAACACATGTAGTGACTGGTTTCCTGTCCCTCAGATGTAGTTGAGCATCTTGAGCTGGCTCTCCAAGGAGTCAGAAGAGCATCAGTGCCAGTGTGGGCGTGAACAGAACTGAAGAACCCAGTAGAAAGTAGAGGGAACCACTTTGAACTGTGGCTTTGAATATTTGACACTGTGGAAAATAGTGAATTGCAGTGGTTTGTTTTTTTTTTTGAGGCCAGAATGATCCCTCTGGTGACCTTAACTCAAAAGCTCTGACTCTTACTGCTGTAACAATACATTTTTTGCTATAGCAATTGTCTCACTTGGGCAGTTGTCACTAAAAACCACTTCCTGTGCAGAGATGTGCTCAGTTTTCTAAAGCAATGATGAAAACCCATGCGATTTCTGCTTTCTATGGTTTTGTGCAGTCAGGCCTTGCTTGAGTAGCTGAGTTTATTATATGATTACTGTGGAAACACACCAGGTCATATTAATTATTACAGTACTGTTAGCACTTCAGCATTGTAGTGCTAATGAGCTGTGCTCTCCTACTAGACAAATTGCCTCGTGTTTTTGCATGAACATTCTGAAGTAACAGCAAAGGGCACGTTAGTTCTATTTTAATATCTGAGAAACATGAAATTGCATATTCATACCCTGTAGCAGACATTAAATTTGTTCTCTGGAAATGTTATACTTCCAGAACTTGATTAGCTGGAAGTTGTTCAGGATTTTAAAATCCTCTGTGGCTTGTTTTGTAAGAATTATTAATGATGATGGCAGTCAAACCACAGGGTTGGTGGTGTTCAGAGGATGCCTCTTGTGCTGCTGTGAGCTTCAGTAGTGGCACTGTATATTCTGCATTCCAGTCTTTTCCCTTTGGAAAGGCATCCAGGCTATTGGGAGCACTGAATATGTAAACAATGCACATCAGATTTTAGTCTGCCTTTTCTTCAAGGGTGAAGGGACAGATATTTTTTTAAAACATAGAATACCAAAAGAAAGAACATCACAGAAAAAATGGACTTCAGTGCCGAACTGGAGGCAATAATACATCCCATTTTGTGTGCCACACAGCAAGTATAATTGTATGACTTGAAAAAGTTACCTGTTTTTATCAGAGCAGTGAAAAATCAGTTAATCACATAACGTTTTAAAAAATGGCTTCTGCTTCAGTGCTGTGCTGTACAGGATGCTTGAAAGGACCACTGCTCACTAAACTTGCTGTTTTCCAAATGGAAGTGTAAGTCACAGCTTTAACATACTGTTCTTTGTATGCCAACAGAAGGTGAATAAATCTGTCCTATCAATTGTTTAATTATGGTGGTGTTAAAAGTTTAAATAAATAGTAATGGAACAGCCTTCCTAAAACTCTGAAGATCAACATCCCGAGAAGTTGTGATTTTAACTGTGAAGGAAAATAAGGAAAATAGATTAATCTTGTCTCTGACTTATTCTTGTTCTATGGTACTTCTGCCTTATTCAGAGGTTTATCAAACCTGTTAATGTATTACCAGGTTCAAGTAGAGCTTTGTGTTTCCAGTGACATTGGCACACCTTGTTTCCCCAACAGGGCATTTGAATTGTGTATTTATTTGCATTGTTTTGCTTTACCAACATTAAAATACACACCTTGCACATCAGATGGTCTCGATCTGCTTCATAATCTGTTGAAATAAAAGCAACAGCATAGTAATTATCAAATTGTTTTGTTTTCCAATTCTTTACCATCACTTATGCAGATGATTTAATGAGTATACATGTAACCATCTTTCTCCATCGCTTAGATGTAAAGCAAATGTGGAAGCTTTCTGCTTCTGCTTTTAGCAAGCTCCCTCTGACTTAAGCTTTGGAAACTTTCATGGTTCTTCTGCCACTATTTTCTGTAGGTGAATTTGGTGTTTGTGGGGTTTGAAGCTGGTTTGGTTTTTTTATTTAAATAAAGCATCCTGGAGTCTCAAATTCCGTGAATAAAAGATGGGAGAAAGGAAATGGCAAACAAGGGAAAGCAAACAAGGGAAACAAGTAATGACTTCCACCATATAACATGATATACAATGTTCTGCAAATTTCCTGGTTGTGCTTGGATGTTTGATAAATTGCAAAGTTACATTACCCTTAAGTCAGCCAGGATTTTGAAGTAAACAAAAGACTTCTGAAAATTAAAGCCTTTTAATTGCTGAGTTTTCTTAAAACTTAAAATAGGGTAACATTTAAAACATATCTTCTCCCTAATGCATGAGTCAAAGCTAACTAGTAATGTTTGAAAACTAGTTTTGAGTGTTTTTACAGGTTGGAAGCTTTCCCCTCCTACTAAGAAAAGGTAGGAGAAGGTGTTAATCTCTGCCCTTGCTGTAAGGTTGCCTGCCCTGTCTCCCATTCACACTAGAAGCTTCTCTGCTCAGTAGGTACAGCTGCATTTGGGAAAGGTGTAATTTCTGTCTCATGACTAGGGGATGCCTCAATAAGATGTCAGCAAGCCAGTGTGGAGCCACTAATTCTTACCTTCATCGGCCCTGCCTACTGTGGACAGCTTTTTTATGAACTCTGCAAGAAGTAGTCCTTTTTCTTAGTACTTCCAGACTTTATTTAGCTGTATGTCCAGACTCCTGCATCTGCCTGGTCAGATCATGGCCCCTTGGCTACCTTTACTGCTAGCTAAAAGCCAAAGCCAGAAAGCCTGGGACAGCCCATGAACGTATTAGTGTTGGCCAATCACTGATTCCCCACATAATGACTTTATTTTCCCTTCTGTCCAACTTAGATAACAAAATATTTACTAGAGTAAGAAGGATTTGTGTCTTGGAATGAACATGCTTTAACGTGTGTTGCATCAGTTCTTAGTACAAAGCCTTGATAAGACACAAATTCTGTGGTTTCCAGGGAGGAAACACAAATTATTTTCACTGCTCTGAGCAGGAGAAGAACTGAAAGAGCTCTGAATAACATGACACATGTAGTGACTGCTTCAGTGGAAAGTGTAACTGGTTTCTGAAACTTTGCTCCAGGCCATAGAGCTGTCTGGTAGCAGTCTCTTCAAGGCACATCTCTCTTAGCTGCTGTGTGTTGTGGAAAGGCACCACATGATTCCTGGCTTCTGGCAGCATTTCACTTGCTGACAAATCCTGAACACCCTCTTTCCAGTGCCCTGGTAATTCTGCTGCAGAGAACCAGCTGGTATACCCTGCCTCTAGCTAAGCTGAGAGAATTATGCATTGCTCACAGTGGTGACAGAGAAGGAAATTATATTGCCGGGGTACTTTGGAGATTTTTTAGGCCAAAAACTTTTTCAAGTATCGAATTTCCTTATATTCAGTGTTTCAAAAAATTATTCCATCTTTTTGGCTGGCAGTCCTTTGCTTGCTTCTTTTTTCCATTGGGTTCTTCAGTTTGGGGTGGTGGCATTGCTTTAAGTGGTTGTCAGAACCACAAGTCATGGAGTCTCTTTGCTTTCCAGCAAGTCATGGAATGGCAGTAACAACATATGGGGTGAAAATCCTTGTTATCTGACTGTACTGGGGATAGAAGGGCTCCCTTTTGTGTATCAAGCAATACTTTGTGGTTTGCCTGCTGTAAGTGCTATTGCTCTATGCCTGAGCTTGGTGCTGCTGTATGGAAAACACTGATTATTACACTACAAAAAATATGTTATGCTTAAGTCTGATTAAAGTTTGGAAGTGAGAAGTACAGATTTGGAAACAAATTCATTGAGAGGAAACAATAAAAAAGCATCTGAAAAGAAAAAAAGCATCTAGTATCTGTAGACTAAAATGAGAGAGCATGTGTAACTTCAGTGATACCAGTTTGCTTTGCTGCTGCTGGGCTTTTCTGGCAGAACTGGAAAGGAAGAGCTGTGGTGAATAAAAGTAACAAATCTTGTCTGCAAGGAGAACTTACCTTCAAAGCCTAAGTATTCATAGCTCAATTTATGCCACAAGTCTAAGGGCTTGTATTCTTTCCAAAACATTACATGGCTAAGGTTTATTTGCAAAGCTCTTCTAATAATCCTGTAAAGTGCTTAGCCTTAGGCGTGTGTTTTAATTTCTTAGCCCCACATTGAATGGAAAAGGATTTGTCATTAACATTACTGAAATTGACTTCTGTCATTCTGGTGCTGTACAGTAAGTAGGTGAATAGAAGTTTCTGATGACAGATGTGCTAATTGCATTTTTTGTCTAAATGGCCATGCTTTTTAGGACTGTTTTCTCCATTTCTTTGTGTAATCTTTAAATTCTTTGTGGTCTAAGGACTGGCAGAATGAATTAGCAATCTCATTTTTGAGAAGCAGGTTAATAATTCAAGTATTGCCAGTGGAATTGTAGTGTATGTTTCATAGGCTGTGTTGCAACTTTCTGAAATGCTTTTTGGTGACACTATTTGAAAATCTTTCTGTTCTTAAAGGTATCTCTTAAGTTGTTCTTTGGATTGTGGCAGTTAATATAAAACGCTCTATGATATGTTTCAGTGTAGTATGGATGTTTCTCAATGCTGAATTTCACCACACATTATGTTACTCAATTTATGAATTTGGTTAAGTCTATTTAGGACACAGCACAGGAATTTGCCTTCTGAACTTCTCTATGCAGTGTAGTAAACAAACCATAAAAAAAAAAAGGAAGAGCAGATACTTTCTTATTTTTATTTAGTCTGAAAACATCAGTATGCAAAGCTCTTAAATATAGGATGTAGGTACAAACATTTCAGGATAGGGACCATCTTTTTGAGGTATTTATGATGCATAGTCATCTTCTTATCTACCCCTGAGAAAGAGTAGAAATAATTTTTTAAAAGCTGTGTTCTTAAAACCATATGAAATTATTTTTTCTAGAGTCTAGGTAGCCTACATAAATTTTTAAAGTGTGACATAAAAAAACATCAAAATTTGTGGTTAGAACACGAGATTCTCTGAAAATGCAATTTGTGGTTTGTCTTATCAGCCTCTACCAAGCCACTTGAACATTTGTCAGTTGGCAGGACTGAGGAAGTAGTGCAAAACCCAAGTTATTGCATATTCATCCAGGGTTTGCATCACTTCAAAAGTGGAAAACTAAATCCAAGGTTCTCAATACTTATTGTGCATATTAGAATGACTGTTGTTAACAGTCAGGAGAATATGATCATTGTTATGAAGTGTGCTTCAACTATGCATTTTTATCATGTTCACTTAATGCTTTATAGTGAGAACAAAAACCATCTTCAGAGGTATGAGTAATTGCAGAATAGCCATCTAACTTTTCATATCAGGTACAAGAGCAGAGACCATAATTATTTACGTTGTATTTATAAAAGTAAAGATTTTATCCAGCCGTTGGGAAAGGTGCTTTTAATTTTAATTAGAGTCCAAAAATCACTTGTTTTATCCTACAAATTTTTTTGAAAGCTATTTATTACACCCTGTTCATACAGGTTTGGTCACTAGAGCTACTGTTACTGCCCATATAGAGGCACTGGAATGTGAAATGGTAAAAGGAGGAGGCTCAGAAAAACCTTGCATCAGTTGTTCTGAAGGATATCAGCAGGGAAAGTGATAAGCACTATTGAAGCCTGTAGGTGTACTAACGCTTTTGTATGACTGTTAGGAAGACACTAATCTTATTCCCTGAGCCAAACGAAATGTTTGTGTTTGTTGCTCAGAACAGTTAAAGTTTACTGGGACCTGTGCAAGCCATCTAGTCTGATCCCCTGGCTCAAGCAGGATCATCTATAGCTAGGCAGGCCTATGTTGAGATGGCTTTTGAGTATCAATGAAGGTGGATAGTCTACAACCAGTGCTCAGCCACCCTCATGGTAAAATAATGCTTGTTAATGTTCAGAGGGAACCTGTTCAGCTTCAGTTTGTGCCTGTTGCCTCTAGTCCTGTCACGGAGCACCACTGAGAAGAGCTCTGTCTTCTTTGCACTTCCCTTTAGGTATTGGTAGCCGCCAATAAGATCTCCTTGAGTCTTCTCTTCTCCAGCCTAAACAGTGCCAAGCTTTCTCAGCCTTTCCTTATAGGAGAGTTGTTCCAGTTCCTAATCACTCTCATGACCCCTTGTTGGACTCTCTCCAATATGTTGATGTGCTGAGGAGCCCAGAACCTGGCCAAGGATTGCAGGTGTGGCCTCATTGGTGCTGAGTAGCGGTGAAGGATGATCTCCCTTACCCTGCTGGCAATGGCTCTCCTAATACAGTCCAGGGTGGCATGAGCCACCTTGTGGCAAGCCTATGTTGCTGTCTGGTGTAGATTTTTATACTGTATTCCATGATTTGTTGGAGTATTTGATTATTAAATCTTAGAGCCTTTTCTGTTGAAAGAATGTTTGTGGTTTTATTCTATATGATGGTTTGTTACAGGTAGGGTAGGTGCTTCATTATCATAGAATCATAGAATAGTTTGGGTTGGAAGGGACCTTAAAGATCATCGAGTTCCAACCCCCCTGCCATAGGCAGGGACACCTCCCACTACATCAGGCTGCTCAGTGCCCTGTCCAGCCTAGTCTTGAACACCTCCAGAGAGGGGGCATCCACAACCTCCCTGGGCAACCTGTTCCAGTGTTTCACCACCCTCACTGTAAAGAATTTCTTCCTTATGTCTAGTCTAAATCTATCCCCCTCTAATTTATATTCATTGTTTCTAGTCCTCCCATCCGATATTATGTTAAAAATTCCTTCCCCTGCCTTTCTGTAGGACCCCCTCAGGTACTGATAAGTTACTATGAGGTCCCCTCTGAGCCTTCTCTTCTCCAGGCTGAACAACCCCAACTCCTTCAGCCTGTCCTCATAGGGCAGTTGCTCCAACCCTTTGATCATCTTCGTGGCCCTTCTCTGGACCCTCTCCAACAGCTCAATGTCCTTCCTGTGTTGAGGGCTCCAGAACTGGACGCAATACTCCAGGTGGGGTCTCACCAGTGCCGAGTAGAGGGGTAAAATCACCTCTCTTGACCTGCTGGTCACACTCCTCTTGATGCAACCCAGGATTTGGTTGGTGCCTTCTTGGCTGCGAGTGCACACTGCTGGCTCATGTTGAGTTTGTCATCAACTGACACACCCAAGTCTTTCTCTACGGAGCTGCACTCAAGCCACTCTCCACCCAGCCTATATTGAAATATTTTGCTTCCCTTTTAGAAGCATATTAAGTAACAGTGCTCCTTATGTAAGCAAATACAAGTTATCTTCAAAGTATTCATAAAGGAAGTAACTAAACTATTAATAGGTCCTTTATAAGGGAATGGTATGTGCTTTTTTTTGTTGGAAATTAATTTAAGGCATCTGGAAAGATGGAATAAATTACTCACTTGTAATTTTATATCAACATTTAGCTGAAAAAAACACAATTAGCATCTTAAAAGATGCATGAAAAAATTAACTCAGGAAATTGTTTTTAGATAGAGTTAGTTGGATTTGGAAGCATGGTGGTAGTGGGGTGTTTCTTTAATTAGTTTCAGTTAACTTCTGTGGAGTCAAAGATTTCAGTGAAAAAGGAGATAAGGAAACCAATTTAATTAGTTTTGTTACCTTGAATTAGATTATTATAGCATCAAAAAGGACAATAGAAAATAGTATTTCAGGGCTGCTGGTATTAGTATTTTTATAGCATTTCTTAGTCTAATATTCTGTAAAGATATTGAGTGAAGGAACTATATAGGATCAAGCAATGAGTTGTCCCTTTTAATAATTTCTGAAGAATTTTTCTCTTTGATTCTTAATCCTGTAGATACTTTTGTGCTTTACTGCAACAGTGGTAGCACAGTCTGTCTCTTTGTTATTGAAAACAGATGCCTCTTATTTTCCTGGTCTCTAATGGGTTTCCTCATCAGCTTATTATTCTTTCAAATTCTTGTTGGTGACTGTTAATCTATAGTGGCTTTATGGTCAATATGAAAAGACTTCTCCAGAAAATAGGACCTGTTTGAAGATTAGCTGTAGATTCTGTAGATACATGAATATATTGGGGTGTGCATCTATGTATTTGTAAGTATGTGTGGAAGGATGGGTAAGAGGATAGTGAGTTACTTTTAAAACAGGCTAAAAATTATTTAGGATGGAAGCAGCTTTTATTTTTCTGTGCAAGAAAACCCTAGAAACTGATTAGTAATCCTCAACTGTTGAAAATCTATAGTGATCAGGTTTGTTTATTGGATTTTATGAATTCTAAGTTGCTTTTTGTTCCCTTCTTTTCTCTGTAATTCACAGCTTCTGGAAATTAACTGGACTGGACTGACCAATCTTCTGGATGTTCCGGGACTGAAGTGAGTATATGTAGCAGTATTTGATATTTCTCTGCCCAAATAAGCATCAGGAATATCAAATTTAGAAATATATAGAACATCTTCATGTGCAGAAGGTAGTGATGTCACTACAAGTGAAAGTGCATTTAAAAATTATCTTTTCAACATGCTTTTAAGAAGACCTACTCAATACACTTTTAATCTTTGCTTGTGCAAAGGTAGTTAGAAATAACTTAAGGTAGTAATCAAATGAACTTTACAATCTCTTAAAGATCCTGCTTTTTGAACCTTACAGTTTATTATGTGAAGATAAATGGAATAGCAAAAATCCAGCCAGGAAAAAAATGCTTGGTTTATTCAAGGCTTCTCAGAATAGTATATAATAAAACCCCGAAGTAAAAAATAGAAGAAGAAATGAGAACCAAGCTTATCTGAATCCTTGCAATCCTATAAGGTTAAATCCCTGGATATATATTCATAATTATCTTGTTATAATACTTACCCAGGGGCTTTTTAATATTGAGACAATGGCTAAGGGGATAATGGCATATCTGATACTTTGAATTTTGTGTCTATCCTGTGCTCTCAAGAGCAGACTGACTCTAGGATTACTTTTTATTATTTGAAAACAAGGATTTGAATTTAGATACCAAATTAATCCTTTAGCATTTGGGCTCATACCTGATATGGTTTTTTCTTTACTTAGATGTGTGAAGCCATTGCATGGAATCCCAGTTGAACAGTTTGAGGTTAGAACTTGCATTAAGAAGGTTAATGGCTGCAAGAATTGGTTGTACTTCAAGCCTTATAAAGGCTGCCTCTGAGGAAAGGGGTTTTCTTCATAAATGAGAAAATGGCTTCCAAAATACAGCTTCTGAGCAACAACTTCATCTAAATACTAATAAATTTGTTTAGCATTTAAGCTTACTCAGCTCCTGAGATCCATATCATGCTATGTATTTGCCTGACTATAATCACAAGCCCTTAGATGTAAACGAAGCCTTGCTAAGTATCTCAAGTTTATGGTTTCCAGAGAAACTGAGCTTTGGCCACACATGCACATAATGGTGCCATCTACACGTGGTATAGTTTCTATAGTAACTGTGGCTGAGGTGACTCATACTGTCTATCCAAGAGATTTCCTCAGTGCTGTGTTTATTTTTCTTATCTGTGTAGATAAACTGTATATTTTAGTAGGACAGCTTGACATATTGTAGTTGTTACAAGCCATGATAACAACTGCCACTACAGGTACCTTTTCCATCCCGTGACTGTTGGCTGTGCAGTCATCTGCTTATTTGTGCTCTGTGTACAAATGTCTTCTGCTAAATTAATTTCTGCATTTGCTGCTGGAAGCTTCCCTGTTAGCTGTTAACAACTTCCATTGCTCTTTGTATATGACTCCACAAGGAGAAGGACTCAAAAGCAATTCATACTCTCTCATTACTGTAGCTTACAGAGGAGTAGAATTAAAATCTTGGGGAGGAGGAACCAGGTTTTGAGAGCACTCAAGTGATGTCAGGAGGGGATGTGTATGATGGGAAGGTGGTTTCTGTTATTGTTTGGGAGCTGTAGTAAAAATACTCTCTGCAGTCAGAGATGTGCTGTCTCTGCAGCATGAATAAACACAACGTGGAAAAAATATGTAGTTGCTTATTTTGTCACTAAAAATTAAGTAGAGCTGAACAGAGTGGTTAACTACCAATTCTTTTGCTGTGATGAGCTTTTGAGGATATTTACTACATTAAGCTCTGAAGCTTTTCACTCTCCTAATTTCGGTGAACTGAAAGAAATTGTAGGATTAATGACTTAGTTTTGTGATCTTAAGATGCTCTTTATCAATGATGCATCAGTTGAAGGTCCCTTCCAACTCTATGTATTCTAAGATTCTATAATTGACTTAAAAGTTTACATGAATACATCACTGCTGCTTTTTCAGTGACTTGTTTGTGTTTCCATGAATCAGAGCTCTTAGTTTAAAAACAAGCATGGGGTTAGATTTTTGAAATTATTTGTAACCATTAGGATTGTACTTTTCTCAGAACACCACCCCTTTTGCTTCTCTAGGTTGTATTTTACTTGTGTTTTAAAAGATGGTCCTTCCAGATCAACAGGGCAAAGTGTTCCATAACAACACGGGCATGGTTAGTCAAACTGTCAGGGATAGGTAAGTTATTATTGAAATGGGAAGGTAGATTAGCAGTTAATATCTGCTTGGTTATACACAATGCAGGTGGAAAAACTTACACAACATCATTTTACCATAGGTAAAAAAGGGGAAGAAGGTAAGGAGGGATCTTTGTGACCGGGACATAATAACTTCATAACTTCATAATAATTTCTTTGGTTTCTTCTATTCAGTGTCAGCTGCTTCCACCTTGTGGCCATTTCGATTTTCTTTTTCTTTAATGAAAAGTATTGAAAGATCAGATGTGTCTTCCACCTCACCAAAAGGATAAATGTTTTCCCCATTCAGGCTGTTAAGCAGTAAAAGGACTATATTAGTATGACGTAACATGTATATATTTCTCATGAAATAACTGAGGATTTTTGTCTCCAACAGTGGCTTATCTGATACAATAATATTGGATATAATATCCAACTACCTGGTCCTTCCAAATAGAATTACAGTCCCCCTTGTCAGTGAAGTGCAGATTGCTCAGCTGCGCTTTCCTATACCAAAGGTAAGCAAGTTGCTGTTAATAATGCTAAACTGAGCTTAAATTAGATATTTCTGTAGTACTAATAACTGATTAATACATGCACATCAGTGTGAATTTCATTATGTGATTACTGTAGTAGTCCAAGTTGCTGTGAATCCAGTCACTTAAAAGAATTTCTGTGTCATTTTTGTGGAGTTAATATTTCATATGAATGCCAAGAAGGATTTTTTGTTTTGCTGCAGTCTTAAAGCATATTGCTTGTTAAAATTTCACTGGAGACACTGAAAATGAAGTAGCACGTTTTGTATAATCAGTGTAAAATGTTAGTGTTATTCCTTTGAAAGTTATTACTATGTATTGCTTCCCACTTCCAGTTGCATGACATTTTTTTTTAACATAACTGATAAGTTTCTGATTGCTGATTAAATTTTGCTTTTCCAGTATCTCTTTAGTGCTAAGTCTGATCTATATCATCATTCCTTTCCTTCCATTTACAGTGTGTTGAAACTAAGTCTCACTTTAAGGAAATATCAATGGAAATTATAAAACGTGTTGTGTAAATTGTGACTGTACAGAGGCTTTCAGATTACTCATTTTCATAAACTCATTTTCTCTTTTTTCAGGGTGTTCTAAGGATACACTTTATTGAAGCCCAGGACCTGGAAGGGAAAGATACTTATCTAAAAGGGATTGTCAAAGGAAAGTCAGATCCTTATGGAATTCTCCGTGTGGGCAACCAAATTTTCCAAAGCAAAGTCATCAAAGAAAATCTCAATCCAAAATGGAATGAAGTTTATGAGGTATAATCAATAAAAATACTTTGCTGTTTCTTCTGTGTAGTTATCTTCCACAGTTTCTTTGTTAAAAGATACTCTGTGACTCCCTTAAGGAGCTTCTTGATGTCTCCCTCTAAAAGCCCAAAGTTCTGTAACAAAACAGCAATTCTCTATTGATGTGTATCCTACTTTTGTCTAGACTAATAATCAGTAGTTCTGAAAAATAGTCTCTTAATGCCAACACTGCATCTAAAAAGTTCTTACACTCACTTATTAAATTGCACCTTTTTAAAAGTATTTCCACATTGACATGTTTTAATAAACACAGGGACTGAAGTTCAGTGTTTTACTGACTATGCCATTTAACAAAGCCTGTTATTTTAAAAATTGACTGTGCTATCTTACTGTACTTCCAGGCCTTAGTATATGAACATCCAGGACAGGAGCTAGAAATTGAGCTGTTTGATGAAGATCCAGATAAAGATGACTTCCTGGGAAGGTAAATGTAATGGAAAAATGTTCTTATATCTATTAAAAAGACATGAAACATTTTGATGTAATTTCTTTTTTTTTCATTTTGCATTTGCTTGCAGTTATAGTTCTGCTATATTACTGTACTTACAAATTCAGCATCTTTTTGAAATGGTAATAGTAAATAGTTCCCTGATTATTTCATTTGTATGAATGTATACAAAAATGTGTTTGTGTATATACACATCTATATGCTTATACATTTTAAAAAAAAAAGTGGGTATTGTGGATACTTGGGAAAAGAAAATGATGGTTTTTTTAGTACTTCTATACCTCACCTGTTTCTGTAAGCAGCACTAAGTCTTAGTTATTTCTTCATGCAAAGCAAATATAGCTTTATATCTTGTTTATCTTCATAGTTTTTAAAAGGCTGTCTCACAGCTTACTTTGTTCTGAGAGCTTATCTTAACTATCTGAATAAAACTAAGTTTGCTGTAATGCTTTCACAAACACTACTCCCCCATGGAATCCATAGTCCTGCCTTCAGTGTTTACCCATAAACATTCCAGGGATTTAGCCAGCTTCTTTCTCCAGTAATTTGCCACCTTTATTTCTTGCAGAGTTTTGGAACTTCCCATTGTTGCTTTCCATGCAGAGTAGATTCCTTTATCTTTCCAGCTCCTCCTCTCTTAACAGGAGCAGCAGTACCTACTTCTCTTCTCATTAAAATAAAGAAGTAGGTAGTACAAAGGATTAATTGCTTTGCACTTCCCTGATCTTACACTGAAGTAGTGGGGAGGGAAAGTGGCATAATATATACATCAGTACTAATAAAATAGTTATGATAAATGCTCATGTTCTGGCATACAGTTGTCTGCCCTGTTTCAGTTTTAGCAGATTCCCTGGTACATTTTTTAGCTTGTTGAGAACTAGCATTCTTCCAGATGATGCCAAAGTATGGATTTGGCAGTAGTGTATATCCAGGGACTATTTTTAGTGGGTAATTTGGATCTACTCACTGCTCTGAGACTTTGGTCATACATATATAAGGCATATTGTTAAAGCTACCCTTGTAGTTATGAAATGGTCTCTCGTATGGCCATAGTTTCTGTTATTCTGAGTTCATCATTGTTCAGTCATTTCATTCCCTACTTCTTTTCTCAGGGGCTAAAAAATAATATTCTGCTCTTTTTTATCTCAGTGGAAGCCTGAATGCTTGGCAAGCACAGGGGTGGAGGTTGAGTTCTATATTAAACTTTTCTTCTTGGCTAAAATACTGGCTTTGTTTTTTTCTTTTCATCTAGTTTGATGATAGATTTAATTGAAGTTGAGAAGGAGCGTCTTCTAGATGAGGTCAGTGTTCAGGAAACTTTGGTTTAAAACCCCTGTGTGTTGTTGTTTTTGTATTTTAATATTTTTTCCCAGAGATAGTTCTTCTTGTATGTGCAAGAATAACAATAATACTATAGAAGTAGCTTCTTGGATGATGACTACAGTGTATTAAGGGATATCTGAATTGGTGAAATCTAAAGAATAATGACATTCTTCTGTCTGGGGTTTATAAAATTACTAGTAAATAAATGCAAAGAATGGTAACTTATATTGGGTTGGACTTTTTCTTGCCAGAGAACGCTTTAATTATTGTGAGATTTAGCAGACTAGTTTTTGTCCTATATATGACAGATTCTTATGTGATCTTATATATTGTTAAAGACATATAACAATGTGTTATATTGTGTTATATAGTTTTGGCATTTCCAGATGATCTTTACAAATCTTAAAGTGGAGCTTATGTCCTAAATGTCACAAAGAGGCAGTTGTAATAATGCATTTGTTTGGTATCAGGTTAATTCACATTACTCTGCTTAACTTTCAGTGGTTTACTTTGGATGAGGTGTCCAAAGGAAAATTGCATTTAAAACTGGAATGGCTCACATTGATGCCAACAGCTGAAAATCTAGACAAGGTATGAAATGAGCATGTTAGTATTATCTTAATTGTTCTGGAGTGCTTTTTGTTTTGAGTTGTCCTTAGCTGTTGTGAATTTGGATAAACCTGTGACCTTATTCCAAGTTGTTTATCTTGAAAATCTCAAAATAATAATAAGTGTCATTGTGTGTTCATGACATGGGCTTTTAAAATGCTTCCATCATTTGTGAATGCTTGTGTGTTTAAATATTTATCAGGAATGAGACATAAATAATGTTATTCTATTTTCAGAATGGCTTATAGTATGTTTTTTGTTCAGGTGCTAACAAGCATTAGAGCTGATAAAGACCAAGCCAATGATGGGCTTTCTTCTGCATTGCTTATTCTCTACTTGGACTCAGCGAGAAACCTGCCTGTAAGTTGTATTTTAATGGATGCCCTTTTGTCATGGGTTATCTCTTGTCTACTTCTAGCATGTCTTGCTTGGTAGTATGGCACACTGCTCTACTAACACACATGATGCCATGTTTTCTCTACTTTCTCTCATTTCAAAACGTGTAATGTAAGGTCCACATTTCTGGTAGTACAATATAATAGATATCAATAATCATTGTTATTTTTCTTTGAAGAATGCTCCTTTCCTGGACTTGACAGGCTGCATGTTTGTATTATACAGTGTTTTCCATAAATATTGAGATCAGCATGAGGAATTCCAAGAAACTAACTTGGAAAAGGCACATTTCCTTGAGTTTTAAACTTGCTTGTTTTGGTTTAAGGTATCTGTGGTAGATTTGAAGGAACTGGTGCACTCATCATGTAATTATTACTCTGCAGTTGAAGTTACAGTGGCAGAATCCTTGTATGAGATTTGTTAGGTTCTTTCTGCAAAGCATAAAAAATAAACCTAAGAAAATTAACTGTTCTGCTATTCTATGGGTTATACCATGGGACATTGAAATAGGTTGTTTATGCCAAGAGCAGACTGTTTGGTGATTTATTTCAGTTTAGTAAGGTTGAGTTTCAAGTAATAAAGTAAGCAATAGCATAATGAAGTAAACTCTACCATAAATATAACTGTGAATCATAACACTGAGTTTTGCTGGTTTTCAGCATTGCTATTAGATGAGAAATTCTGGAAGTGATGAGTAAAATGCTTAATGGAGGAAAAAATTTTTCAAGCCTTAGGTTTTCTGCATTTGTTTTGATATCTGCCCACTCAAATTCAAGCCAAAATGCCACATCAAACAGAGTGCTAACACATGAAAGCTTAGTAGTCTAAACAATTCACATCACTGACTAGTGATTTCATGTCTGTTCCAGGGTGTATAGAGCATTGTTTGAATGCAGTATTTATAGGCTGTTTTAAAAGCTAAAAAGTTGTAGCTCATTTGGAATAGGGCCCTGTGTTACCATGGAAAAAAATCCATCTGCCATCTCTTTTGTGCACTAGATAAAATTGAACTTAGTTCTGTGTTTTCTTGTTTGGCTACTGGATTTTACTCAAACTGTTGTGAGTTTAATATATTCGTTGAAAACCACTAAATCCTCTTGCTTAAACTGAATAGTTTAAAGTTCTGTCACCCACAATTTCCATTTTTATATTCCACGTAACCCTGTTTCTCTAATTAGATTCACTACTACAGAAAATGCTCAGAGGCTTTGTCATAAGTTGAGGTTTTTTTCTTTCCTGTTTTAACAAATGTTCTGTAATGTTTTCTCCCTCCTTCAGAGAAAGGTTAGGCTGCAGTTCTAAGGGGGGACAGGATTAGAATTTAAATATCTTAATTAGTACTATTAATCAGTAGATCTTTAAGCTGTAGGGCTTAGAAAGGGGAAGTCCTCTGCACAAAGCTGAACAGTTTAGGAAATGAATCCCAGATATATTTTTTTATGTTTCTGATGATCTGTAATACAGCACAAGGTTTCCTGGGTGGGTTGAGAACAAGGATGGACATAGTGTGGGACCTGTTTAATCCTCTTATTTTTATTTCCTCTACTAGACCAGAAAAGCAGTTGCTAGAATTTTGCAAATTACTCTGTATTTAACTTCAAGGAATTTTCTTTTGAGAAATCTTTTATAAAGAATATAATCAAATGTAATGTTGAGCACTTAAACTCCATTTCCAAATTAATACAAAAGAAGTAACAAAATACTGTATTAAATTCAAGAATTCCAAGACAGATAAAAAAGCATCACTTATGTGAGCTGAAAAATATCATGGAAAGACTTGTTCATGTGGGAGAACTCAAAAAGTTCCTGAAAAGTCTATTAAGACAATGCTTAGATAACTTCTTGGAGCTGCTAGACAAACTGCAGGAGGTTTTATGTCCATTTGATTTTCATGTGGAACAACATTACCAAGACTAAACAGTCTGCTGGCTTCTTACATTGTATTCACATACACAGATAGTGGTATGTAGATGCATTGTAATAGTGAAGTTAATTGCTCTTTTTGGATTGCTTCTATTTGTGGGGAACAAAAAGTTGAACATAATGAAGTGTTAAAAATCCACTGACCCTCATTAATAATTTTGGAGACTTTTGTACACAACTTCAATGTTAAATAATTTCTAGATGAGTAAGTATGTTTTATTGCCCTTCAAAATGGATTTCCTAAGTTAATACTTATCACTGGTGCTTTTTAGATCTTCTCATCAGCCTTGTTTTGTTTGAGTTATTGTGGGTAATTGCTAGCACAGGCATTTCTTTTGCATACATGCATCATAGTTGTGCTTTTCTAAGGACACTGGGATGATATATCTGTGATGTTTCAAGTGGAACAGAAACAGTGTAGAAGGCTGGTATTTAAATTTACTTGGTTGTGTGTGCCATATAAATCTTAACTCTCTGTGAGTAAACTTGGAAAGTGAGTTAATATATTCCAGGAGTTAATAAAAAATATAAATCAAAAAACTTTTCACCTTGCTGCACTGTAGAAAGCTATTTAACAGATGAAACTATTTGTAATGACAAATATTTAGCTACTTTTTGTTATCTGTGTTTTTCTGGAATCCTTTGACTGTTTTCCTTAACTTTTTTGTGTAGTAAAGCTGCTTATGCATTCATTCTGCCACAATCCCATCACTCTGCTTTCTCCTTCCATTTCCATCTTCCTAAGAGTATCTACGAGGGAAACTTTGGGTGTGGATACTTAAAAGAGAGGAGAGCATCGGGACTAGTCTTTTGTGAAAACACTACCTCACTCTATAGAGCACTATTTGTGAGTTCTCTGGTATTATTTGTATTGTACCTTTTATCTGCCAGAGTGTGGATTAGCGCTACTAAAGCCACTCACTCTAGTGGAATGAGAGCATGCAATTTGTTTGGCTGCATGGTTTCAACGAGTGTGCATTGTTTCTGTGCTATTTTTATTGCATTTTAAAGGCTACTTAAATTTCATTGATCAGCATATCATTGGGTAAGTAATTAACTTTCTGTGATAAAAACCCAAGATAAGTTTGTTGTAAAAGCTCTTCCATTTAACTTGAATTGCTGATTCATTGATAGATAAAAATGTGTACTACACTTGCACACTGTGCTGGTCAATTGTTGGCTTTCATTACAAAGAAAGTAAACAAATAAAAATTGCAACAAGCATCCTTGGAGTTTCTTTAAAAGGTGATGCACTCAATGTTTGTAAGAACTTGCAACCTCTCTATGCTGGTTCAAGTATTGCTTTAAAAATAGATGTGGATCCCCAAAATATAAATTCCCTTGTAAATTCTATTTTGCTTCATGATGCTCCTTGTTTTGCAGATTCCCAGACTCTGTTGTTTCTGTTTATTTTCCAAATTAGCCTGTGGTCAGGAAAATCGAGGCTAGAGAGAATCACCAGTTTATATTTTTAACTTGGATCCAGTGTTACAAGATTATTACAAACCAGTGAGCCTCTTAATATCTTACACATAAATCTAAAAACCTTGTTAACCTTAAAAAGAATGAGGATCTCTTCAGAATAAGGCTCTACTTCCCAGGGGGAGATGGATATGCCTTTGCAGATTGTCCAGATAAATTTGTTGTTGGCTGGTTATCTGTGACTTGTATAATCTTGATTTAAAGACACTTTCCCCCCTCCTTCACTCAAATCCCCACAAATCCCTTTTTCTGTGCTTCTTTCAGTGGATTTGTGTAAAAGTTCTTTATTAACTGTATAAATATATATTAAAAACTTTAGATCCCTTGCCCACTTCTTTTTTTTAATAGTTAATGAGTAAGAAATGCAGTTCATAAGGTACAGTTCACTTATCTTGGTATTAAAAATAATTTTTTGGCTTGTTAAAGAGTGTAGCCCTAACATTTTTGTTGATCTTGAGGTCTTTGCATTGGATACATTGTCTATTTATAAAAGCATCTATGTAGACATTGAAGAAAACTTTCCAAAGCCCCGAAGCGATTAGTGAGTCAGTGGAAGAACAACTGTTTTATGACAGTCAGGTCTGGATTTCCTTCAACAGCACCATTAACTTGTTAATTACCTGCCTTGTTTGGCAGTTGCACTCGTGCTACTCTTGCAGCAGGCAGGAGGATGACATGGCTGCAGGCCAGGAGAGAGAATGCTGTAGTAGCCCAGAGGTACTAAGTTGCTTCAACTGTTGAAAATCCAGATTCATTATAGCAAATTCAGATGTTTAAATCTGAAGTTAAGGAGAAAGAAAGTATTCTTAGTATAACATTCAAAACTGAGTAGCACTAGTTTTATGATACATTATCATCATGTCATAATTTTCTTAACTGTATGAATTATCCATATTTTAAATCACCTTTTACAGATCTGATCATCAACTGAGGATACATTCATAGGTTTAAAAGCTTCCCAATCTCTGTTTTAACCTAAAGCAAGACTCTGTGAGTCCAAAGAAGTAATGAGTTATACTCCAAGGTGTATTGAATTTCCATCTGCCTTAATAACAAAATAACTTGTTAGTTGCAGTGTAATTTAGGGACTGCTTACTAGGATTTACTGTTAATATCACTAGAGAAATGTTATCTATTCCATCCACTCTGTCAGTTCTCAGCTTAGTTCTTGGATACCTGTCCCCTTTTCTATGGTTCTGAACATCTGCAGTTATATTTTTTAGCATAGTGAATTCTCCTTCATATTATTAGCTCTTATCAGTGAAGCTGCTGTGCTGTGAAACTATACTTAACTAAATTGTGGACAAATTCAGAAGATATCCATAAGACATTGGATGTTCAATAAAACCTATTTTGTGAAGCATCTTTAATATGGTAAAAACCTATTAAGGGACATATGTGTGGACTGAAATGAGTATGTAGCTTTTAAAGCAGAATGCAAACATCCAGAGTGGACCAAAGGGAAAAGCTTTTTTGTCAGGCTTCTGTCCTTGTTGTTGTGGCTCCTTCATTGTTCCATTTGAATGATTTTGGGGGTTGATTTTTTATTTTTTTTTCCCACTTTGTCCTATGTTGTCATGTCATAATAATTAACCTACTGAAATAACTCCATTACATAACTTACTAACCCTTCCTATGTTCATTCTCTCCTGACTTAAAAGCAAAATCCATTAGAATTTAACCCTGATGGCTTGAAGAAGGCTGCTGTTCAGAAAGCCCTAAAGGTAAAACTAATATAGTTGTCCATTTAAGGTCACAAAAGTAAATGGAAATGCACAAATGCCTGCAACACCTCTTTTCTGACAGTTCTTGAAACTTCTGTTGCCAGAGATGGATTTAGTGCAATTCCATTTTACTTAAATTTCTTTTCAAGAAGCGATTAAGATGTAAGTGAAGTGCTGTGGTCTGTGGTGGGGTATTGGCTACTTCAGAAGACTGTGGGTAAAAAAAGCCCAGTATGAAGACCTAATTTGAGGTAGTAAGTCAAGAACAAGGCTGGCATGAAAGCTAAAACATCTTTTACATACTGAGTGATACTTTATTTTGGTCAACTCTGAATGAATAAACTCTCTGTCATTTTTTGAAATAATCATGTTCCTGTTACATGTCTTCAGGAGAGTTTATATCTTTTATATAAGTGCTAAATCTATCCTAGCTGTTTGATGTGGGAGATAGTGTTGGAGGCACAGAGTGGACCTTGGAAGGTGTAAGCCAAGCTCTCAGCTGGCAAAACTTGGACGAGAGGCAGTCTCTTAATAGACTGTCAATGGCAAATCTCTTGGTGGAAGGTGTCGGAGGTACCTTGTAACTGTGAATAAACATTGCTGCCTGTTTATCATCGATTAAAATTATCAAGAATCTCTCCTAATTTCTGTAGTTTCATCATTTTATGAAGAAACAAAAGAAGCTTAAAAGAAACAAATTTAATCTACAATTTTTAAACACCATCACTTAGAATGTAACCTGACTTTCTGGGGTTTTTTTCTGTTGTTTTTGAAAGCTAAGCATTTTTTATTAGAAATCAGGAGAAAAAGCAAAGCAGCATTCATCCATGAAAGGAGTGGTTTCTTAACTTTTTTGCGGAGGGAACTATGTTTATAAGCATTGAAGTTATATTAGTGGGAGCATGATGTACAAAATGTATGTTCAGATCCAAAAATACCTAAAATATGCACATTCTATCTAGAAATATAAAATCTTTTAATCACTTGGTTGTAATTGTGACCTTACATGCATTATACTAACTTTGTTTACATACCTGATATACATGGTGGAATTCAAAAATGTATTATTAACCATGCATACTACATTTTCTAGGCCTTTTAAGCTGCATTAATACCTGCCTGAGATGATTAACTTTCATGTCTAACTTTTCCAACTTGAATTTTTGTCAGATTAATTTGAAATTTGTAGAAGAAACATGTATTTGGGAATATTCCTTTGTGGATGATGTCATTCATTTCTAAACTGATGCTTGTTTTGGCAGTTTGAGGTAAATGCTATGCAGCTGGTGAGCAAGGCTCAGATATGGCAGATGGCTATTTCTCTAATAAAGAGTATTTGGTAAACTGTAAGAATATCCAGCAGGTACATTATAGTGCATTTTCTTTCTCCCTAAACTGAAAAGTGGGGAGCATCAATGTTCTGATTGTGCATCCAATTCAATGATAGTACTGAAATATAAATAAAGTTTCCTGAGCCTGATCTCTCTCCATATCTCCCATCTGCATGCAGTGTTCACTTTGCAGTTTTAATTATGCTTCATTAGCTTTTGGGGTTTTAATACTCATTGAAGGATAAGAATCTGCACCCAATGAGATCAATTCAAAGAAAATGGAAAGGAGCCTAAAACTCCTGCTTAATAATATTTTCCTTCAATTTGCATAAGGTAATTGGATGCCTTCATATTGATATGTACACAAGTTACTAGCCAGCCTGCCATTCAAGGCTGTTTAAGAAAATACTAAGAATAATATATAAGCCTATAGGAGAACGCATGTGATTTGTATTTTTAAGATGCAAACCTTTTAGTTTCAGAGGAGAGAAGTTTTTCTTTATTCTAAAGGCCAAGTTTTTGCTTTTTCTTTACCAGTCAGGAAAGAAAATAAACAGCAATCCCAACCCACTTGTTTTGCTGTCAGTTGGACACAAGGCACAGGAGAGCAAGGTAAGTTCCTACTCTTTGAACTTGGTTCTGTCTACAAGCACTTGGTGGCTCTTCATGCTTGGCACTGGCCATCAAGCCATTGAGTATATCCACAGCACTACAAGTCACCACTGCAACTGAAATTACCAACATGAAGCTAAGGATTAAATGGATTTACTCAAACTGTCTGTGAGTAGAGATCAGATTTCTAACTATTTGTAGATGCTCTTTCACAGTAGATGCAGATTTGAAGCTAGGATTCCTGCAGTAGTGATGAGATAAACAACAGGTTTCTGAATGCCAATCAAGATTTGAAAACTTAGACAATCAGTTATAGAAATGCTTCAGTTGAAAGGGACCACTGAATATCACTGGCTTGAACTTTGTTTTCAGTAGATCCAAAGTGCTGTGTGGCTTTCAGGAGCTCATAGTTTAGCTGGACTACTCTTATGTATTCTGCTTTTTCTCCTTTGAGATATTGCCCACTTGTGCTTTGAGAAAAAATGCTGAAAGTAGTGAGGAAGTGAGAGGCAATGAAACCTTACACATGGCTACCTGGAGACTAGAAAGAAAGATAGTCATAGGAAATGTGCCAGTCTGAAAGCTCTGAATTTATTCATAGACCAGTGTGAAGTAAAGGTTCTTTAGCAGGAGTTTACATACAGCAACTTCAATGCAAAATACATCTTATTACATGTACATTTCATATGTGATATTATGTGTGTCTTGGATAGATCCCAGTTGGTCTTGGTTTAAAGATGTCATGTTTGAGTCATTAGTTTTGCAGAGCCAAAATGAAAAACACACTCGGTTCTTTACACTGGTATTATTAGACAGAAATGTAACTTGTATTTTTCTTGTTCTCTACCTTTTAGATTCGATACAAGACCAATGAACCAGTGTGGGAGGAAAACTTTACTTTCTTTGTACACAATCCCAAAAGACAAGATCTGGAAGTTGAGGTGTGTTGTCTCACTCTCTTTAGATACCTTTCTTTTCTAATTCATTTCAGTAGCCACTCAGATGTTGCGGGATGTTACAAAATGAGACTGAATTTGTTGTGAACACAATTGTAATGATATTAAAAGTCTTTTTAAAGACTACACTAAGGAATGCTTGTTAACATTTGCCAGTAAAAGGAAGAACTATACCAGAAGAACTTACTTGATGGTTTTACATCTTAGAGAAAGAAAAATAAATGGGGGGGTGAGGGTCAGAAACAAGTAAATATTGATATTTGTGTTGAACCTGAGCAATCTTAGCTGCAGTTTCTGCTAGCAGTTATGTCTGATTTGTTCCTTGTCATCTCAAGGAAGCTTTTGCTTTATCCAAACAGTGTATCCCTTTACACTGATTACATTTTCATGTTGTTCAGAGAGACTGAAGTGTAAATGAGTGGTCTTTTTACTAGTCCTCTAGCAGTTGTAGGAATTAATTTTTACAGTGGCTGCTTGAAACCACGTAGCTATTTGTTCAAGTATCAGAGAGAAGGAGATGGACATGTCATGGTTACTTTTCTATCTTGCTTTTGCTGTAGATGGTGAAAAAACTAGACAGTATATTTGCTATTTTCTCCTTCAATGTACAGTAAACTTTTGATCACAGTAATCTAGTTTAACAAGAAACTACATTTAATTTTGTTGTTTTGTTGGTTTTTTAACTGTAATTTTCTTTTCTTTGAATTTTTACACAGCAGATGATACAAAATGACTGACTTTGTGTATTTCTTCAGGTGAGGGATGAACAGCACCAGTGTTCTTTGGGGAACCTCAAACTGCCTCTAAGCCAGTTGCTGGAGAGTGAAGATTTAACTATGCATCAGCGGTTCCACCTGAGCAACTCTGGGCCAAACAGCACTATAAACATGAAGATTGCACTCAGGGTACTTTTTAAAGCTTGTCCCATTGTAAATACCTGAAAGTATTTATGACTGCTGTGACTTTTGGTCTTCTAACTTTGGGTTTGGGTGTTGCAGTGCCAGCTGTCCTTAGTTATGGCAATGCTATCAAGTACACAAAGATAACCTCTAATTTAAATACATTCTATTTCATTAACACAAAATTTTTTGAACAAAATAGTTACCAGCTGCATTAACTGGAAGTGAGGTTCCTTGTAGCTTTAGGTTTAGAAATCATGTTTGGATTATGTATGTATGAATCAAATAGGCTATGAATTGGTGAAATCACCTTTGTTGTATAGAAATGGAACTGAGGTTATGGTGTTTTGCAAGAATAAAGTTAGCAAGGAAAGCAAGCACATTGTAGTACTAGAAAAATTCAGACCCAACTTTCAAGCATATTAGGGTTTTGAAGATGAAACATGCTTACTTGGAAGTTGGTTTGGTTTTTTTCACAGCTAAATTTAGATTAACAAAGAAAATGCTGTCAAACTTGGATTAACCTCTGCTATTTGTATGTTCTTAATCACTTTCTTGGTTACTTGTCATTAATAAATTAACCTACAAAAGAGAAATTAAGGACAACGAGGAAGGAGAAATGAATGGTATAGGATTAAATTTCCAAAGATTAGAAGAAAACAATTACAAATAGCTTTCCATGTGGGCAGAGCTGCAAAGTAAATAGCACTTGCACCACAAATGTGTCAAGAAAAAAAAAAGGGAATAATCAGAATAATTCTGGGTTCTGAGTAGAGAATATCACATTGTTTTATAATTAATGCAGTTGCCACAAAGATGAAGCTGCATTGCTTTTTAAGAAGGTTTCCTATTTTAGAGTGAATAAGTGTGAATATTTTCAGTGCTGCATTTGTGTTCAAATTTGACAACTTATCAACCCGTACCCTTGTAGAAACAAATTTATTCCTGTTCTTATACTGTAAAATAGTTACATCTGTGTGTATCTATTTTACTGCAACTAGGTCCTTTCACTTGAAAAGCCAGCAAGGTCTCCAGATCATCAACACTCAGCCCAAGTAAAAAGGCCATCTGTTTCCAAAGATGCAAGAAAATCATCTTTTAAGCCTCAGGTTCCTGCCTCACCACCACCAGATTCAAACAAACCTGTTCCAGCTTCCCCAGTGACTGACAGTGATAAAAGGACTGAGACTGCTGAAAACAGTCAACCTGCCAGTGCCAGCCCTCAGTGGACAACAGATCTCAGCCGAAGTTCCTCCAGTCTTCATGCCTCTAACTTCTCTTACTCTCCCAGCCACCTCTCTGTCAAAGAGCCCACTCCCAGCATAGCCTCAGACATATCCCTGCCCATTGCCACACAGGAGCTACGGCAAAGACTCCGACAGCTTGAAAAGTATGGCATTCATTACTTGTTTTGCAGTACCTCTCAGGTGATGCATAAACATGGCATCAGCACAGCCATAGATAAAGTACTTGGTTTGCATTTCAGTAATATTTTTTCCTGTTGCAGTTTGAGCTATGATTTTGTGCCTCCTCCCCATACCTTAGTCAGATTCTGCAATTAGAAATTAACTTAGCATTGTAAGGACCTCAAAGTCTCCCTTCTCATAACTACAGTGTGTTATGCTAAAAGGAATGGGATGGCAAGAGGAAACAACATTCTCTCATAAGAAATATGCCAGTCTGAAGGCTCTAAATTTGTTCATAGACTAGTGTGAAGTAAAGGTTCTTTAGCAGGAGTTTACATACAACTTTTATCAAACCACATGTACATTTCATACTTGATATTACGTGTCTTGTGTAGATCCCACTTGGTCTTTGTTTAAAGATGCCATGTGTGAGTTATTAGTTTTGCAGAGCCATAGCAATAGTTGACTGTTTCACTATTGAATCCAATTAGCATTAAAATTAAACTGAATATAGCTTGTTTTTTAAAATTTGAGCTTCTAAGACAGCTTGTGAATATAAGTAGCACTATTATAAGCCAAGAATTCTTACATTTCTATGTTAAAGAATATAAAATAGAGTGATCTTGTAATTGGATCCTGGCCATTGGTGAGGTTGTCACTGCAATTCACACCATTATTATCTCTAATGGCTGTTTTGGGGTGAGCAAGTTCTTTACTGATCATGGTTTACAAAGTTGTGAAGCATGGGTGGCCTCTAATCTGGCAAATTTCTGGAGCCCTCAACAAAGGAAGGACATTGAGCTATTGGAGCAGGTCCAGAGGAGGGCCACAAAAATGGTCAAAGGGCTGGAGCAACTGCCTTATGAAGATAGGCTGAAGGAGTTGAGGTTGTTCAGCCTGGAGAAGAGAAGGCTCAGGATGGACCTCATAGTAACTTATCAGTACCTGAGGGGGTCCTACAGAAAGGCAGGGGAAGGACTTTTTAATATGATATGGGATGGAAGGACTAGAAACAGTGGATGTAAATTGTNTGATCTTTAAGGTCCCTTCCAATCCAAACTATTCTATGATTCTATAATAGCTGGCTTATTATGGAGGGTAGAGCTGTTGGACAAGGAACTGGTAAGAAATGATGAAGACATGCTACCCTGTGCTGTCCTTTCACATTGTTTTAGTGAAAAGATAAATGGATAATACACCATTCCTGGGAAGACTACTCAGCATGTTTTGATTAGGTCTTAGTTTTTAAAACAAGTATTTAAAGTAAATGTCATGTTCTGCTTTTTCCTGCAGTGGAACAACTCTGGGGCAGTCTCCCTTAGGACAGATTCAGCTGACAATTCGTCACAGTTCACAGAGAAACAAACTGATTGTGGTTGTGCATTCCTGCAGGTGAGCATTAAGTACCAAATTCTATTTCTACTTAATATGATATTTAATTCTATTCTGTATTCTATTTAAACTGTTATACCTTGACTAATCCCCTTAAATTGGTTATCTTGATGATTTCTGTTACTTTTTAAATAACATAACAATTATAATTATGTGTAAATACACGAGCATGCTGAGCTATGCTCAGAATCAGTCAAAACTTTGAAGATTTTGCTGTGATTTTTTTCTATTCTGCTTCAGAATTTAAACAGAAATGGTGTGTAGATTTGTAAGTGTCTGAAAGCTATCACTGAGACTGCATTTTTCATGGAGTGATAAAAATATGTGATTTTTGGAGAGCCATATCTGAACCTCATTTTGGAAGTTAACAGCTCTTGTATTCCCACCTCTGCTGCCTGCTCACCATTACTGCCATCTTGTACAAGTCACTCAGTAGCATTTTTTTAGTTTTGCTTTACTGCTGCTGTTGGCCACAGTACCCTGGACATTCTGCTTTGCACATGATATCCCACAACTGATTCCTCTACTAAATTAAGAGATGGTATATTAGATATTTACATTCAGCAATGTCTCATTTATGTTCTAATTTGTTAACTCTTGTTTTTCTCTGATGACAGAAATCTAATAGCATTTTCAGAAGAAGGATCCGATCCCTATGTGCGAATGTATTTATTGCCCGATAAGAGACGATCGGGAAGAAGAAAAACACACGTATCAAAGAAGAACTTAAACCCAGTGTTTGATCAAATGTATGTTCTCAACTACGTGTAGTAGTTGTATATTGTATGACTGGAAAGCTCTCAAATTGAGGATTCTCAGCTCACCTGAATGGATGAGCTGTTGAAGCTCCTAGTTGTCACTACCATAGAATCATAGAATAGTTTGGGTTGGAAGGGACCTTAAAGATCATCTAGTTCCAAACCCCCTGCCATAGGCAGGGACACCTCCCATCAGACTTGCTCATACCTTTCTTCTCTGCTACAATAGCTCTTCCCATCCTTCTATTCCCTCTTGCCACTATAGTCCCTCTTACTCTGTTAACAGCCACTTCTTATTTGTTAACAGCCATTTTTCTTTTCTGCCTCGTGGCATTAGTGAAATCTCCCTTTGTGCTGAGATAGTGAAGAAGCATCATGCAGTCTTCTGACAGATGGCCACAAGATAAGTGCCTTTTAGCTGGCCTGTGCCATTGGCACCTCTTCCCTCCATGAAGCGTGTTAATTCTGACTGATAGATGCTGCTTCCTTGGCAGACCAGGCCAGCCACTGTCTAAGTATGATTAAATTGCTCAGGTGGAACTTCTCAGCATCCAGGGTGTCTGGAAATTTTCTTGTAGGTTTTATCCTGACCCCTAGGCTGGAAGTTGTGCAAGTCTGTGCATAAAAATCCTTATTTTATTGCATTAAAATCCTTAGCTTTGCACTCAGCTTTTTGATGGTATTTTCACTCACACATGTAACCTTTCCTCCCCCACCCAGAACTTATAGAATACTTCGGGTTGGAAGGGACCTTTAAAGATCATCAAGTTCCAACCCCCCTGCCATAGGCAGGGACACCTCCCACTATACCAGGCTGCTCAGTGCCTTGTCCAGCCTTTTTCTACAGGGAAAAACAACACTTCGGTCCCTTCTGTCCAAGGGAAATCTGCAGATCGATAGCTAGAGGCTCTGGTAGGTTTTCTTGGTACTGCAGCTCTCTCCTGCTGATTCCAGATGCTAGGTTTGTTCTGCTTTCCAAGTAAACTGGTACTGCAAAGTGAAAAAAGCTGTTAAAGAATTGCTGTGACAAATGGATGTAGATTGTGGTATAATCCTGTCCTTATTTTCTGTAGATCTTGTACCTAGTAAGCAAAATGTGTTCCTCCTTAATAGATCTCTTTGGTGTTCTGGAAAAGAAAAGAAGCTCTGCTTCTAGAGAACTGAGGATTGGTAAGACAGACCAGTGGATAGTGGATAATTTTGTAGAATAGTATTAATAAGTTGTCAAGATGGTATGATTCCTCATTCTCTGCTCTGTAGAGTTAGCAGATTAACTTCTTTTATTTTGGGTTTTGTTATCCAGTGGCTTTTAGAGACCAAAGGTAACAGAAGCCTGAAACAATTAATATTGAGCATAGCATTGAAGAAAAAATTTAGGCAAAACATTGGGTATTTTTGTTTTCTTTGTCTCAGACCTCATTTTTTGTCTAGGATCAATGGGGTGTTTTGATTCTATTTTGTTGTTTACCTGCAGAAATTAACTTGCAACTTCAGGTACATAATTCTCTAAAGCATCACTCTGCCTTTCAGATTTGATTTCAGTGTTTCCCTGCCTGAAGTACAGAGAAGAACACTAGATGTAGCAGTGAAGAACAGTGGCGGTTTCTTGTCCAAAGATAAAGGGCTACTTGGCAAAGTAAGTTGAAAACAAGAAAATTATATTAATTCAGCATGCAATTATACAAGACTAAATTCATTTTGTGATGTTACTGTTGACTGAAACACCTGATTGATAAACAAAGCTTTTAAAAATTATAGATGGCTTAGATGTCAAGCTTTGGTAAGGGAAGGAACAAGCTGCAGAGACAGACATCAAAAGATGAGAGTAATCTCTCCTAGAGAACAGTAAGTTCTGAAGCTTGCAGTAATGAAAGAAATCTGCATGTCAGATTAATCATACAGCCAAGGTAAAAATAACCAGTAGAAAACAGGTGATATCTCAGTAAGCTTTGCTATAGTAGACAGCTATGATAACATAAATGCTAATTACAAGAAGAAAAAATAAAATGTTTATTAAAGGCATTACTTACACTGTAATTTTCAGATTTGAACTTCAAAAGTGTCTTTCAGTTCATGTCTTATAATGTATTGACTGCTAATTTAATTTTCTACAGTTATTAATACCTCTGGCATCTGAAGAACTTGCTAAAGGCTGGACCCAGTGGTAAATATTTCCCTTATTGCTAATATTAATAAGTGTTCTATACTAGTTCTAATAATACATGCTAAAATAAACTTGTTGTCTTTGTCCTTTTAGGTATGATTTAACAGAAGATGGTACAAGGCCACAAGGTGCAAGTTAGACCCGTGGATTCTGGGAATTCCCCCTACATAATTTTGCCAACCTTTATATATATTTTTAAAGCAATCTTCTCACAGATGTATCAATATTATTTTTATAGCTTTACTGATTTAGTTCTTAGGCACATCCCGAATTATTTTGTAACACCTGGTCATTTTATGTAGACATAGCCTTTTTCTCCTTGTTAAACTTTGTATTTTAATTTGCTAAACTATTTTATGTGTTACTGTAATGTGCAATAGTACAGTAAAATAACCTTTTGTGTTTAAATTGATGGCTGTACTTATTACAAGGTGAAGAGAATATGTTCTGCTGTTTTCCTGCCTTGTTTTATATCTCACCAAGGGATACTGTACCATGTAAATATATACTATTTTTTTATAATTCTTTCATGCTGGTTTGAATTCAGAAGAAAATGAGGTAAAGGATATGGATATTTTCTTCTAAATGCATGTTAATTTCTTCAGATGAATCTCTTTTTGTCTTTGCAGCACAATGGTCTTAATCATTTTGTGATATTCTTCAAAAACAAACTGCAGAAAAATGTTTTTACTTTCTAGTGTTCCTGACCCAGCGTGGCAGGCTTTAAAATGTACAAAACATTAACATTTTAATATTTATATATAAATGTATTATTGGGAAATCATGCTATAGAGTATTATAAAAGAGAATTCTATAAATATTGTATAAATAGAGGGTGAGATCTGTGAATCGCAGTTTCTAAATCTGGTTTTTCATTTAAAATGGAGTAAACAAAACAAAGAGTTTGGTTCTATTACACAGGTTCACTTGGATTTTTATTTATTCCTGTACTATACCAGACACGTGAAGGTATGAGGATATGGTTTTTTCTGTATCATAAACAAAATCTTTAACCACATAGAACTGTCCCAACTATGTTTCACTGATCCTATAAGGCATAAAAATCAGCTTGCAATGTAAGTTCATGTAGTAGACGTACATACAAGACATACCTTATTTTTATCACGCAATGCTGTGCTAAATAGTCTTATTAATGCTCTACCTTCTTCTGTAAGACTGAAATTGAACACCAGAAAGTGTAAAACTGAGTTAAGACTGATTATCTTTACAGTTGGCTTCATTGCTTAGTTGGTGTTTGGTGCGTGGAAGGAAATGCACAGCAGTGTTGGATTTAATCGCATTCTCCTGAAGCATTGCTGAGACCAGCAGCGATACAATTAGCACAAGCAGACAGTTGAGAGGTGAGAGTATCAGTCTAAACAACTGTGCTCCTGTCTCTAACTCTGTGAATTATGGGGAATTTTTGAAATTCAGAACAGATTTTCCTTTTTCTGCTAAGTTTTGAGACTGTTACAAAAACATGCATCAAGAATCCAAGAGGAAGGGTTCAGCTCTTTCAGAGCCAATGCCCCTGTTCTTGGATAAGAATGCAGTTAGACTGACAAAGTATATTATTTAGCTAAGATTCTAGAATGATCTCTCAGCCAAGAAAATTTTTAAAGCAGAAGAATAAACTCCTGAAATTAGCTTTATTGTAAGATTACTGACAGAACCTTAATTCTAGATGTAGAATATGCCTACATCACTAGCTCTACCAAAGTGCCTACCATAGATGTAGCTTTTTGTCTTTTTCTGAGTTTAAGAATTGACTCATTTCAGTCTGTCTCAATTCAGTGTAACATGAACATCTGTCATGGATGTGTGTGACACGCACATGGACACCTCTATACAGTGATGGCCTTCTGATTGCCACATTTTATACCAGACAATTCTAGCAAACCAACTTACACTGTAAATTTTGCTGCTGTTACATTCTGAGGGACAGGGTAACAGAGAGAGATTCTTTGTAAAGAAAACATTTCCTTTTGAAGGCTTCACTCTACATTTGAATGTATAAGTATCTAAATACAAATATATAAACACACATGCACTCATCTGTTCATATGGAATGTAATATATTACAAAAAATACATATTTTCTTTGCTAGTTCTCCATTAAAATTGTTAAGAAGGGAAAGACAAAGAATTAATGCAATGGAAATGCACAAAGTGAAAGCTGATCTAAACAAAAGAGGTTTAAGTGCAGCACTTCAGCCTAATCCTCTTTTGCCTTGGTTCAGCCTGAAGGACTTTTGCTGCACATCTTGTCCAGTGACTCCCCAGAAAACAGGTTGTTAGACTGAAGGTGTGCTTTAAGTTTTGAGATAGATGTTAGGAGAGTCTGCACTTTAACAAAAGAAGTGCACATTTGTCTTTTAAAGGGGGTAGAAATACTGGTTTTGGGTAAATGTGAGATGATAGCACAAAGTGAGTAACTGAACAAAGCATGTGGGATGGGTTTCTTCAATAGCTCACAACCTGAAATTAGGGTAGGTTTTTAAGAGATGTCAGCTTCTGTTTAGGAATCTAAAATTTAAAAAATTGAATCGTCATTGTCATTGAGCAGCAGGAATTCCCAGTGACTGTCATCAGTCCTGAATGCTCAACTCTTTCAGAATGTTCTCCTGAGTGAATTTGAATCAGAACATAACTTCCTAGATGAGAATGTTTCTTTTGATGGTGAAAAGAAACTTCCTTTGCAGTTACCAAATTCTGATTGTTCCATTTATATGCAAGTAGGGACAAACTTCATTTTTCCTCTGGGCAAAATATGCACTTTGTTATCAAGTCAATGTATTCGATATCAACTGATAGCTTTTCATGTAGTTCTTGTTTATCCTGTGCCTTAAAATATGAACATATGGAGATGTTTAAGACATGGCTAAAAATAAGCTTTGTTACCTGTATGTACCAACATGTTCTCTACTATTGAAAAGTGTTTTTAGCATTACTTTGCTTCACTGAGAAGAAAACCAGCTTTCTTAATTATAGCAGTGGTATAGCCCAAACTCCAGTCAGCATGTGCATCACTTGCATTTGGATGAGAAGAATCTTTGTTTTCTGTCTTGAATCCTTTTAACAGAGCTGCAGCAAATGGTGAGAGTTGAAAAATGAGAACAAAGGGTAATTGTTTTTGTACAGATTGCCTTTTTTGCTCATGTAATTCTACATTATGATGCATGTATTTATTCAATAAATGGTTCATATGGAAGTTTGTGTTGCTTCCCTTTCCAGACATACTCCCTTTCCCTCTCTTGCATATCCCTGCCCCATTAATTAGTAATATGATGAGGTGAAGTTTTAAAGTGTAAAATATATAAGTATGCTGACTGCTCCAAGATAGGCAGCATTGCTTGAAGGTGTGTAGGCAGGTTTTTGAGTGTTACACAAGGGAAGTGGGGTGAGAAGTATGGGATCGTCTACTGAGAATCTCTGTACTTGTTGATCTAGAAGAGGTTCACATCTAAGAATTAGAATGTTCTTTGTTCAACATAAACATCTAATTTTTTTTTCCTTTTAAAACATTATCAATTTGACAAATTGTTATTTCATAATTGTCATGTGTTGTGTCTTCAAAAGGACCTTAAACTGCTGCAGGTAATTGTCCTGGATTTAGAAGCAGTAGATTTCTATGTGTGGTGACCTCTTTCCTGTTCTTCCACCTGCCTGGTGAGGCAGATATTGATCCAAAATGCTACTGTGTACTGCATAAGTAAGGGAAAAAAAAATGGTACTGGTTCCTCTATTTATGGAAAAACACCACAGGTATTATATGTTTGGATTAAACATTAAGGTTTAATTACAAAATTGTAATTAATTATGATACATCTTCCCTTAAACAGCTACACCTTACTTGATTCCATAATAGTCAATCAGACCAAAAGCTGCGAAGTCCATCACACAGTCACTATCCCATGTAGAAGGGACTCTGTTGGGTAGTATTTAACTACAAAACTATCCTCATGTTTGGTTTTTGTGTCTGTGTTGTTTTTTTTTTTTATTTTTTTTCTGTTATAAATATCTTCCTTTTTAGTGGAATAAAGGGCTTCTGCTGATCACAGGAAGCCCACTAAGTGTGGGGCTATCATCTGTCCCTTGTGCATGATGTTCCTGGGTGTCATGCTTCCTCCATGAGGATGCTGCCTGTGTCTTCACAAGATCTTGTTACTGTATATGACTCTGCCTCAGATGGATTTAGTATTAATTTGAAGGTCTCAGCCAACATTTGCCATGCTGTTTAAACTGGTTTGGGCCATCATTTAGTTTATCCAGCCTTCATCAAAGAGATGTTTGCTGATGCAATTCCCAGTGTAGATTTTAGGTATTTTCTTGGCTAGGAGCAGAATAAGAAATTTTCCTATGAGGTTTCTGTTTTCATGAGTTCATTTATTTATATTCTCCCCAAAAGAAATTCTGAATGTACCTTTGGTTGGTAGAAAAAACACACCCAAGACTTATTTGAGGCATGAGTTCAACTATTAAATCACAAAGGATGTTTTAATGCATCTTAAGGAAGTGTTTAACTTTATCGTGGTTTGCCCTCCCGCTGATTCCAAAGGCAAACTGTCAGACACTCAACAGAATTCTCAGCCACATTCTGAAATGCATTATTTGAAAAATGAAAAGCAGCTGAAGTGGAAAAAAAAAAACCCAAAAAACAAAACTCAAAAAACCCACTTGTGTTTCGGTGTTATGGGGTGAATTTAACTGCCAGATTAGATGGCAGCTCAGGGAGAAAAGCTCTCTGATCTGTATTCATGTGATAGAGGTGATGCCTCTCTGTTCTCACTGTCTGCAGGGGATATCACTTGCCAGTCACCTGCTGTGGAAACCAATTTGGGCAGCGCACCACCTCACTGTTTGCTCACATGCTGCTGAAGGGAAGCCAGCCTTCCCTCCCCTGCTTTTTCCCCTTTCCTCTGTATCAGAAACTTTATTGCAAGGGAATTAAGGACTCATAGTGACCACTCTTCCATTTCAGATCTGTATGTAAGCAGGTTCAAGGGCAGATAAATCTAGTTAAGATTCCAGCCTTCCCCACCTGGATGTGGCCAGGCAGTTTTCTGCTTGGGGACAGTGGGATCTATTTCTGCCAGGATAATCCAACTGCTCTCAGAGCTGAGTGGGTAGCACCTCAGCTACAGAAGAATGTTGTAAAGTCCTGTGATCTCACTCATCAGGTGTGTAGCCAGCACCCAATACGTAACTAACTATTTTATTCATGCTTTTTTTAAGCATTTTGTTCCTTTCAGCAGGAGGTGGAACTTGATAACCTGCTGAGGTTTCTTCCAAGCAGAATTCCTCTGATTCTGGAATCACAGAATCATAGAATAGATTGGGTTGGAAGGGAACTTTAAATATCATCAAGTTCCAACCCCCCTGCCATAGGCAGGGACACCTCCCACTACATCAGGCTGCTCAGTGCCTTGTCCAGCCTGGCCTTAAACACCTCCAGAGAAGGGACATCCACAACCTCTCTGGGCAGCCTGTTCCAGTGTTTCACCACCCTCACTGTAAAGAATTTCTTTCTTATATCTAGCCTGATAGTTCGTGTCCAATCTGTGCTGTGCATTCTACTGCCTGACCTTAGACTCTTGTAGATGGGCATAGAGCAGCTCTGGCTGGGAAAACAAAGGGGCACATGGCAGGAGGCTGCAAGCTTTGTTAGGTCTGTGCAGTAATTAAAAATACACCTTGAGTTGCTGCATAGATAATGCTAACAAATTGCTAATTGCCTGTAGGTACCGAAGGAAGGTCATAATTTCACTGGTTAACTGGGATGAGATATCTCAAACAGAAACTAGTACACACATTTCATAGTAGTCATCTCCAGCACAGAATTTCAATGAGGTTTTTTATTCTTTGCCTGGAATTGCAGGCTAGTGTGTTATTCTACAAACTCTGGGGCTGACGACTGGAGCTTACCAAGCTTTTCACAAAGATTAATCATTTAAGGAGTTCTGTGCAGGTGTAATCATGGGAGAAATATTTCAACTGCTAGAATGAAGTCTCTGATGTGTTTTGTGTGGCTTTTCACCACTCTCAGGAAATTTCAGCTGGAGCTACCCTATTGCAGTGCTTTCAGCCTAGAATTGGTAAGACCCTTTACCTGTCTTTGCATTAATTCTACCTTGTTCTCAGGCTTAAGTAACTATAACAACTGCTGAAAGGGTGCTTTGCTGTAGGTAACCTTCAGTTTAGATCCCAGCTGGATAGGTCTGACAAACTGTGTCCAAATGAAGAACATGGGATGTCTCCAAACCTCCATTTGCATACTTAGAGGTGATGGAAATGAAAGGTAATGAAAAAGAGTTAATGAAAATTGCTGGTCATGACTTGTAAAATGGAATTTGTAGTGATAGTCGTTCTTTGTGGTGTATTAGGTGAATCAGTAATTGATGTGCATGTGAAATATGTGGGAACTGAAAGCTTGAAATACTCAGATGAGCTTTCTGAAAAGAGGTATAAATCTCAGAGTTTTAGGCATCTTTGTTCTATGTATTTTTTTTTACTTTATAACATGCTTTTTTCAAATTCAGATTATTGGAAATGTAAAGAACGGTTCCTTTTAGACATTATTCATAAAACCTTTTAGTTGAGCTTATCTCTAATTCACAATGACACTTAAGGATAAAGTTACTGCTTTTTGAAGAGTTTTTGTTCTCTGAAGACACTGTTCCATTCCACTAGATGGTAGTGCAGGGCCTGTTCTGAAAAGTCTTTCTGCTGCCTGGGCACTTTGCTGCTTCTACAATCAGAAAGTGAGCTGGATCCTTGGGGTGATCCCTGAAATTATCAGGAAAAACTAAAAAGCAGTGAAAAAGTGTCACAGTCCCTACTCACTCTGGTCTCCCTCTTTGCTCTGAGGCTCAACTGTTATTAAAAGCATTGAGTTTCATAATGGGGGCTTCAATTTGCCAAATTGCCAAAATACTTTTGTAAAAGCATTTAGTCCTGCGGCACTGGGAAAAAAAGCAACTGGTCCATGACTTGAAGAAACATGAAACTTCTGGAAGAATAAGGTTCCAAGTTCACCATAATTGACTCAGCCAGTAATTTGTAAAGGTGTTCTGTGCCTGAGACACTGAGCCTACACAATTAGAGTTGATTATCAACCTCCCTCAAGGAGCTGACACAACTTTAATAAGATTAAGTGCAAAGACGTGAAATTAATCATAGGCAGGCAGAAGGGAAAATGCAGTTTAAGACCTCAAGAAGGGGCTTGACCAGACCATATTCTACTAGAAAGAGAATCTTACAAAATAATTTTCCTTTATTTAAGGAGATGATCAGAAAATACTTGCCAAATCACACTGTCTGAAGGTCTGGTGATACCAAAACTGTTTGATGCAAAGAATAGGAGTATGTGTCTGTTATGTCTGAATGACTGTGTGAGCACCTCCTGGTGCTCAACTCCAGAGGGGACAGCAATGGGCAAGTCCCACACTCCCCCACCTGCCTGTCCTGCAGGGGCAGCTGGAATGAACACACAACAGTCTTGGGTTAGGTTCTTGGCTCTGGGTCTGTCTCAGCCTTGCAAAAGACAACACTGATGTGAGAAATGAGAACAAGCTGGTATATTCTCCAACAAAAAGTAATTTGTTGTGTGTGTCTGCATGTACTTACACACAAACTGTAAAGAATTTCTATAAAAAACCTAATACATTTGAGCAAATCATGCCCATCCTGCTATTCATACAGCATTTTCATGCTAGACAGATGGAACAGAGATGGTGTCATGTCTAGATCACGCATGTCTCTCACAACAAAATCTTTAAGAGCACTAGTGAAATTAATAGTATTTTTGTATATTGGAAACAATTCGCTTGAATCCCTAAAGACTAAAAGACAATGAAAGCAGAAAGGAGGCAGAACATAGACCAATAAATCTCTTAATTCAGAACATTAAATTTGATAGGGTTAAAGTATTGCAGTCATGGTAGATGTAACTGAAGAGGTTTACAAGTCAAATTAACTGTCAAACTACCATTATACATTAACTCATTAATATATAACGTTCTGAAAGCTGTTAATGATTTTGAACTAGAAAAGGTTCACTGTAATACTCATGGAAGGTAATATTCCATGTATTTACAGTGGGATGGATTTATCTATGCAAATATTCTTACTGCAATTTATTTTTGTGCCTATTTTTCAGCCTTTCAGAAATCTTTCCAGCAGAGTAAAATGACTGTGATCTATAATGCTGCCTACAATCGATAATGTTGCCTATGAGAAAAGAGGAAAAACAGTGAGAGTGTAGTAAAAAAGGAAAAAAAATAGTTACAGAGTGAAATAACTGAAGGCACACTGTTTTCATGCCTTGTGACAGACCTGCAGAGCCCCAGCAATGAGGGTGAGGTCCCGCAGGGTGGCGATTCAGCCCTTCAGTAGCATCTGCTGCTGCTCTGGGAGTGGCTCCTGGGAAAAGGAGTCCCTGAACATTTTATTTCCTGGTTTTTGTTCCAGGGCATAAGGATCATTTTTCTTCTTCTTTCCTACTTAATCTCTTAAGATGTGAAATTTCGTTGTGTTAATAATTTAAGGAAAAATAAGCAGTTTCAGAGTCTAATCAGGGCAAAGCACCGGTTCTCCCTGACCAAAGGCTGACAGCAGCAGTGAGTGGCAAGGGGAGATGTGGAGAAGTGAGAGAGTGTGAAACCTGGGCTCTCTCCTGTGATGTTCTGATCATTTATCGAAGTATGTGAGCATCAAAACAACAAAAAAAATTAAAAAATCAAGGGAAAAGAAGGCATTTGAATTATTAACAGCTTGCCTCAGAGGATGAGCAGATTTCCTGGGTACTGTATTGACTGTAACAAATGTTGTTATGTATTCAAATAAAAAGAAGCAATTCTAACATGTGAGGAGGTAAGGTGTAGAATAATCTCCTCAGGAATTATCTAGAAAATAACACTATAAATGTGAACAAAACATAGATTTCAAGGAAAGCAGCTGACATTCGAGGAATTACTTGTTTATTTTTTACTAGCATTTATAAGGTTATATCATATGGACTGAAATAGAACACTTGCTGTATTCCAAACCACAGTGTCCTTTGTGAGAGACATCTGTAATTGAGATCTCTCACACAGGCCACCAGCAAGAATCAAGACTAGTTTCAGAAGCAGTAGCACAAAAGCAGATCTTTATTTGCTGTTGCTCAGCAACTATGTGTGTGTAGGCCCATTTTTCATTTTTGCCTTAACTCAACTTGACAGGAAAATGATAATAAATATGAGATTATTATCACAGGGTATAGATTATTTTGAACAGATGAGCAGATATGTCAAAGAGAGACGTGTAACTCGGAACACCCAAAAGGGGAGGACATAAAAGAAACTGAAAATAGAGTTGTAGCTTTGTTACTGGCTTGCAGTTCACATTCAGTTATTGGGGAAAAAAGCTACAAAACACTCTCTGCCCTCTGTGGGGTCTGTTAAAAGGAATCATTAGGTGTTATCTCTTGTTATCTGTGTCAACTTCCAGTTGAGTACTATGAAATCATTGTGCAGTTGCTATGCAACACAAATCACAGGCTGAAATGTGTTATTTCATTTGCTGAATGGCTCTGTGCCCGACTAAATAAACAGTAACCAGGTGACTAATGTAGCATCTAATTATGAGACTAATCAAGGTATCAATGTCATGCAGTCCACACAAGGTGTGGAAAATAAACCATCAGTTTGGATGGGAAATGGCAAAGATTTTTCATCTATGCAGAAAGCACAGGCATTCGTGAAACAGGGAGCTGAAACTGCTAATCCCTGAAAAGGGGAGGAACAACTGAGAAGTTGGGTGCTGAAGGTGCAGATGTTCTTAGATGTTAGTTAAGGAGTGTACTTGATATGTAAATACTGCTTAGCTAAGTCCTTGGGTCTCCCTTCTGAGGAATAAAGAGATAGCAAGTCTAACCAGCCCTTGAAGCCAGCTTGAAGCAGGCTGAGACTGCTTTTCCTGACAGCTATAACATGAGTTCAAAAGTTCTGGCTGAAGAAGACTCTGCTTCATCAAGAATACCCTCAGAGACCACCACCATAGGGCAATGACCATGTGCCAAGAGGTGAAGACCTGAGAAAATTGGACTCATGAATATTTGTAAATAAGATAGAGATTTTTCTAAGATAGAGGTGTATAAACTTCAAAAATTCCTTTTCTCAGCATGTACAAAATGATGGAGCAACCCCCTGCACACCCAGCACTGCAAAAAAGCATTCCTGCTTAGTCATTGGACTATTGAGTCTTCTTGCCTGGCACCATTAGCACACTGCATAAATGGCAGTTTTCTTACTTTTAAATCTGCTTTTACTATTCTGTATGTTGATTATTTCACTATTGCTTATTTCAAATGAACTTGCAGAGACTGCTTGCACTCAGCTTTATACCTAACTTAAGAAATAAAGTCAAGCCCATAGGACCCTAATGAAGTTGGTGTAAGAAGGGGCTGACCTCCACGATCAATATGATCTGCCAGAATCCGTTTATTGAGAGCATGAGACAAGCTTATATACAGTGATGGCTAATTATCAATGCTACTAACATACTGATTGGTTACAGGTTACATTCTTGCATTAATGTCAGACCCTCCTCTTACAGTTCTTCTGCCAACACACAGCTGTACACAAGTCCTTGTTATCTGTTACTCCCTCGACACTTTCCCAGACCATCGAAGACACTTTCCCAAAACCATGGAAGACACAGGTGAGCCCCAAGGCCGTCAGGTGGCTTGATAAGATTTGCTTCAGACTTTGAGCTGAAAACTTAGTAGCAGTTGTTAACCCTTTATAGCCTGTGCCCATACTGCAACAGGACCCGATTCTTAATCCTTTGCTGTAGAGCTCAAAATTGTCTCTTTTATTGGAATTCATCTTCTGGAAGTGACCTCCTCCTGGCATTGGCAGTGTGGAGATTCATGATGGAGGGCAGATGCTATTTCATGATTGTCCTGGGACCTGCTTCTCTTGGGTGTGCTATCACGGTGCTCAATAGGATAAAGTTTTGGTTGATAACTCCTCCTGCCACATTGCTTTGGGTGTGTAAGCATCCCAATTACAGCTTTTAAGTAATGTTCTTGTCAGAGCTGGGTTAATGGTTGGACTCGATTATCTCAAAGGTTCCTTCCAATGTGAGCAATTTTATGATTCAAACCCATTCTCCTCAGTGCCTACAGAATTTCTATGTGGCAGGTATTTGATTTAAATCTGTTTATTCTTGAAGTTTGGTGTGGACTCAGCTGATGATTCAGGAACCAAAGCAGGTTTTATCTTTGTTTTCAGTAACATTAGTAATCTGTTACATGCATTTTTTTAAGCAATACAGAATGGCATTGATATGCAACAGGCATATAATGATTTTTTCATCCCTTAATATTCAAACTGCATTAAACCCAGGGTTTACTGCATAAAGCTATATAAAGCTGTATGAAAAACATTTTGCCATTAACCAGAAAAATTCTGTAAGACAAATACATGTAGCAGAAATGCCAAAGAGTGCTTGTTTTGAATATAACCCCATACTGTGAGAGGCAGGAGGATTAAAGAAGATTCCAGGTTAAAAATTAAAATACTACTAGTAAAAGACATAAATGCTACTTTAAAAAAGTAGTGAGTTCTTATGTATGGTCAAAATATCAATTACATAATGTTTTGAAAAATTGCAATTCTGAAATAGTCCAATCAGATGTGAGAATGTTTATGGGAATTATTGTTGCTTTTCTGTTTGTAAAGCAGCACGTACTGCACTGCTCTCACACACTGAAAGTAAATATTTCCATCAAGCACCTACTTCTTCTGGACAATATACCCTGAGAAATGTGCTACTGCAAACGCAAAATTTAAAGATATAAATTAAGCACTTAATGAGGCATACTCATTATTCCTGGTTTGCAGAAGACCTCAAAGAAACAGAATGGGAAATATTATGTAATTTCAAAGCTGATCATGCTTAATTCAAGGAACTGAGTCTAGCTGTTTCTGAATACTGCAAATGAAGTATGAGATGAAACAGAAAGCGGCATTTCCTGATATATTAAAAAATACTAAATTATCAAAGAGTAAATATCTGTTCTACAGTCTCCTATAAATTCTATTTAGCTCTTCATTGCTTTGGATAAAGAATGTACCATTTGCTGTGACTAAGCGTAAATGTGTAGCTGTCAACAACAGCAACAAAAACATTTTTGATTCAATGTAAACAAATGGATGAGCCAAGCTTTGTGAGTCGGCAGAAATGCTTTTTGTGGTAATAGTACCTTCATGTTACCCAAAATCGATGGAAAATATTGTTGGAGTTTAAATCCACTCGGTAATTAGAACCGTGCAGCTGCTTGCTTCCCCCCTAAGTTTGCATCGAGGAAAGAACTGGGAGAGCAGAGATGAGAAAAAAACTTTTCATCTATGGTAGTTTAATAGGTAGCTTATCAATACCTGAAGGGGGCCTATAGAAAGGCTGGGATAGGACTTTTTAACAGGGCACAGGATAGCAGGACTAGGAGTAATAGATGCAAATTGGAAGAGGGTAGGTTTAGGCTGGATATAAGAATGAAGTTCTTTACTGTGAGGGTGGTGAGACACTGGAACAGGTTGCCCAGAGGCTGTGGATGCCCCCTCAATCCCTGGAGGTGTTTAAGGCCAGGCTGGACAAGGCACTGAGCAACCTGGCCTACTGGGAGGTGTCCCTGCCCATGGCAAGGGGGTTGGAACTAGATGATCTTTAAGGTTCCTTCCAACCCAAACCATTCTATGATTCTAGGTACAGCACACACAGGCAAAGCAAATCAAGGAATTTGTTCACTGTTTCTGCAGGCAGGCAGATGTTCATACATTTTCAGGAAAGCAGGGCTCCATCAGCTGTTAACAGTGATTTGGGAAGTCAAATGCTGTAACTTCAACTGTCTTCCCTTACTCATCCTGCCCCCAGCTTTATATACTAAGCCAGGTGTTACAGGGTATGGGATAGTCCTTTAGCCACCTGGGGTCACTTGTGCCCTGCTGTGCTCCTTCCGGGCCTCTTGTGTGATCCCAGTCTGCTCACTACTGTGCCAGTGAGGTGCTCTCAGCAACAGCCATCTGTGCACCATCAACACTATTCTCATGCCAAACCCAAAATCCAGCAGACTGACAACTGCTAGCAAAAAATTAACCCCATCCCAGCTGAAACCATGGAAAAGCCATACTGTTTCTTAAGCCTATGTGTCTTACACCCCCTTTGAAGATGTTGAGACTTTCAAGACGTGGCTACAGGAAGGCATCATTAAAGTGGCACGTAGATTCAGGCTAGACATAAGAAAGAAATTCTTTATGGTGAAGGTAGGGAAACACTGAAACAGGTTGCCCAGAGAGATTGTGGATGCCCCCTCTCTGGAGGTGTTTAAGGCCAGGCTGGACAAGGCACTGAGCAGCCTGATGTAGTGGGAGGTGTCCCTGCCTATGGTAGGGGGGTTGGAACTCGATGATCTTTAAGGTCCCTTCCAAGTCAAACTATTCTGTGATTCTCTGATTTACTTCCTGAGTTGCTGACTGGATTCTCCCCCACGGAAAACATGGACGCAAGCCAGCCGCTAATGACAAAGTGAAAGCTGAGGAGAATTCCATGTAGCCGTGCTCAAAACGTTGCAGCCTGGCCTACTGAACTCCTCAGCAGTCACCGGTGCCCAGAAGTGCCCGTTACCGGCCGGGATGTTCAGCAACTCCGGCCCTCCCTTCCTCAGCCTCTCCNTACTCCCCCCCCCCCCCCCCCCCCCGTGTGGGGGGGGGGGGGGGGGGGGGGGGGGGGGGGGGGGGGGGAGGAAGAGTGACGGGCTCGGCTGGCGGTAACGGAGAGGAACAACGAGTCACTAAAAACTATCCAAAACCCGAAATCGTGGATTTTGACCCCAGTGCCTTGTCCCGGGGCGGCGGAGGAAGTGGAAGGTGAGAAGCGAGACTCAGCCCCTCAGCCCACCTCAGCCGCCGCCGCGCGCGGGAACCCGAGCTCTCGCGAGACTACAGCTGCGCCGCGCGACCCAGCCCTGCCGCGCGCGCTCGGTTGCCGCTGCGGGAGAATTCGAAAGGAGCGACAGCGCGCGCGGCGGCAGCGGGGCCGGGCATGGGCCCGAGCGCTGGCAGCAGACACAGGCCTCCGCTCTCTTCTCCTTCAGCCGTAACTAGTGCTGGCCTCTCTTCTGGCAGCGGGACTTCCCTGTTTCTTCCCCCGTCCTGTGCTGGCAGCAACCCCCTGGTCTGCGAGAGTTCCCTTCTGAGGGCGCGGTGAGTGAGCGGCCACTCTGCTGTCCTGCTTCTAGCGGGGCTGCCTGTGGGCTCTTTAGCCCGCTCAGCCCCTGAGTGAGGGTGGACCGTGGGCCGGCTCGACTCCCGGCTTGTTCTGGGGGACGGCTTCACTCTTGCCAAAGGATTTGTAAGGCAGCCCCCCAGCTGGTCCGCGGCAGGAATCGCCTGGGGGGGGAAAGGGAAGTTTGGGTATGTAAATTTTCCGCTTGGTGTCAGAAAGCGCCCGGCCCTTTTCCGTACTCTAGAGAGGGGAGAGAAAGTTTTGCTGCCTGTCAGTACGTTTTGCATAAGGAAACGCCCGGAGTGACGGCTAGCTAAACAGGCACTTTTTATTTTTAGAAAGACTGGTGTATCCCTTAAAAAGTTCTTCGTCTTGTCTAGTAAAAAAAAAAAAAGAAATACTAATATGAAAGCATACGAATACTGTAGTTTCTTGCTGTAATTATTAACAATGCTGGTAACTGCCAAGTATTTTGGAGGAGAAAACGTCTTTCATTTATAACTATGTGGATGAAGAGTGCACGTTCATACATTGCCAAAGACCAAAATTGGTATTCTTTTGAGATACGATGCTTTCTCTAATACATTGTTCTTTGTTTATAAAGCAAGGGAGAACATGACCACAATGAAACGTGAAGCATTTTTACAAGTGGTGTCTAAAGAGACTGTTGAAGAATTCCTGCATTACACTCAGAATCCTGTAAGTAAACTGTAGTATATGAGCATGACTGTTACTAGTGAGGAAGTTTTGTGGCACAGTAATGAAGTACGATGGTTGGTGTAAGAAGGGGCTGACCTCCACGATCAATATGATCTGCCAGAATCCATTTATTGAGAGCATGAGACAAGCTTATATACAGTGATGGCTAATTATCAATGCTACTAACATACTGATTGGTTACAGGTTACATTCTTGCATTAATATCAGACCCTCCTCTTAGAGTTCTTCTGCCAACACACAGCTGTACACAAGTCCTTGTTATCTGTTCCTTGTTCTTTACTCCCTTGACACTTTCCCAGACCATCGAAGACACTTTCCCAAAACCATCGAAGACACAGGCGAGCCGTCGGGTGGCTTGATAAGATTTGCTTCAGGCTTTGAGCTGAAAACTTAGTAGCAGTTGTTAACCCTTTATAGCCTGTGCCCATATTGCAACAATTTCCCCGTTTTCTTTAACAATCACAAAACTTTTCGACAGAGACTTAACTTTAGACATTATGCAATGATAAACAATCTTACATACAATAATAATAAGTAAAAGGATTAATAAAAGCAAAAAGATCAATAAAAGCAAAAGGATTAATAAAAAGCGCAAACCTTCCTTTATTATAGGACCAAAAATCCCAGACCAAGAACCCAAGAAAGAAGTCAGCTAATTATCAAAAGATTAATATCTGAGGGTTTTACTGTGCAGCTAGATACTGGCAATTGTGCATCGGTCGAAGATCTATTGCAATTATGGCAAAACAAGTATATGTGATTAAGCTCAAAACTACTAAATTAACTTTCATGGAGCTCAAAACTACTACATTAGTTTTCAAGGTGGTTTCAGTATGTTTGGGTCTTCAATCGCAGGTTTAATCCAGCGACAGCACAGGGACAAGAAAGTTTTTCTTTGTTACCTGCAGGTGTGCCAGGATAGGAAATAAGAAGAATAGAAAATAAGTTCAAGTGTCACTTAAGGGAATATAGCTGGAAAGGCTGTAGAATCTAAAATGTTGCTATTTATAAACACCTTGTTTTTTAACACTTGATTGTTTGCATGTATGTTTTACTTTTTTTTTTTAAATAAATTATTTGTAGGATGGTAATACTGAAAAAAAAATCAGTACTCGAGCTTTATGCATTATTCTGTTTTTAAATTTTCAACTTATAAATTAGTTTCTTGCTGTGCAATGAATCTGTGCTAATGTATAAAGATAGCAGAAGTATGTTTCACTAGTACGTATTCATTCATTTAATAGATTTAGCAGTCCTATTTCTTTAGCTCATATGTAATTGTACTTCATAGTTCTTTTCATCACTGAATGTTTTAGAGATGGGATGGATTGCTGTTTCTAAATGGAGTGTGGAGAGAAGTGAGAGGCATAACACAAATCCACTGAGGCCTGCTAATTTAAAAGTTCATTCTCAATCTGTGAATATGATATTGAATAGTAATCAGAAATAATAATTTGCATTGTAGTGTTTTCCCCTGAGCTTCTGACAGTCAGATACTGACTCTGAACATCTTTTGATTACCTTAATAAATGACATTTGTAGGTAAGCTTTACAGTCAGTATTTTCCTAACACTCTCAATATCAGAATAAGTGGATCAGTTGACCTCCATGTCCACAGAGGCACAACTGAATTTACAACCATAACAGATCAATTATATCTATATTTTCTATGACAGGGAACATGTTCTATCTAATAAGCATAGAAATATTCATCTTCCAAACATCATAGAATCTCTTTTTCCAAGGAATTAGCTAGTTGTTTCATTTGTAGTTCTGTCTGTAATTATAGACTACAGTTTTATTACCAGATTGCCTTTGCTTGAAGTATCCTTCCTGTTTTTCCCCAAATTCGAATTCTTCAAGAAGAAAGTATGCTGTTTAGAATAACACATGATATTTGCAGCATTTCCTTTTTGAATCATTTGGTTGTGTTGGTTCTGGCATCTTCATCCAGTAACCTTAATTTATCTTGGTCTATTTGAATTAAAAATTGTTTTTCCTTACTTATATTTTTCAGCACCAATTCATAAAACTTACTCTGCAAGTTTTCACTTGTTTTTAATATCTCTGGTAACTGTATGTCAGCAGCTGTAAAGAGGATATTTATTAAAACTGTTGTTGTGACTTTGTAGAGTAAGGGAACAACACAAATTATGTTTTGATTGCCTGACATCTGAGTTATTTTATACCTTTTCTTTTTAAACCATCAGTGATGGAGGGTGTTTGAGCATTGCTTACCTCAGGAGGAGGATCCTCAGTTAGAATCTCCTTTGAGTAATTCTTGACTGCTTTTCTAGAGGAGGCCATGGTAGTATATTCTGTCCCATGGAAGTAGATGCATAACCATAGGAAGAAGAAGTAAGTGTGTGTAGAGCCTCATTGCTATTCTTAGTTTTTATGCCCTGCTCTTTGTAACTATTTTGTGTTCTAGCATCAGAATTTGCCTTTTAAAATTATTTCTGATTTTCTCTTCTTACCATCACTACATCAGTATCTTTCATTTTTGTATCTGGTTCCCTTTAGTTTTCTTTTTTCCATCACTGTGTTTTGATCTCTTCACATCTGAAAATCATGGGGTTTGTAGTTTTCCTTCAAGGATTGCCGTGGGCATTTCACCTTTCTGTGTAATGTTTTTAAAAAATGAAAAATACGGTGGCTCTCTTCATTGAGGTCTTTATTAGGTGCTGTTAAATTTTTCTGCTAAATCGTGTTCTCGTTCCAGAAAATGACATTTTTTTTCTTAGCTATATCTGTGTTTATTATTTTCCTGTCTTATCTCTTAGTGACATCCTTTTCTCTTATGGGTTTTGGAATAATTCTATCTCATATCATGCCAAAGAAAGATCAGAAAGCTTTAGCCTTATTATGAATTCGTTCCTTTTGTTCAAAATGTTACAATCTTAATATCCTGTCTTTTGTGTTAGCTTGAAGTAGGTGGCTGCAGAACTCCCCGTGGGGCCTTTTGTTTATTGTATTTGATCCTACTATAGACTAGGATAGAAATTTTGTTACAGATATGTAACAGGATCTTTCTTCTCATACTCTTCTGGGAACCTTCCAATGCTGCCACTTTTTTCATTATTTTCTCTGGGTGGGGGAGTTTAATCTATCTGCAAAGTAGAACTTTTTTACTTCTGAACCATGGATATTGTCAGTTCTGTCTCTTTTTCTATGAAGTGTTTTCACTTCAGTATTGTAAATTACATCTCAGATACTATCTGTACTGCTTTTGGCTGTGTCTGTTTTATTCTTCTCATTTTTTCTCTGCCCATTCAGTTTCCTAGTAGGCTGCCTACTCTTCTTTGGTGCCATCAAGTTCTTTGCATCTCTGAGGTGAAGCCTTCTTGCAAGCCTCTTCTGGGTAATCACTCAGATCACAGAATCACAGGGATTGGATAGGATCTCAAGGGATAATCTAGTCCAATTCCCTGGCAGGAACACCTAGATCAGGTCACACAGAAATGCTGTCCAGGTGGGTTTTGAATGTCTCCACAGAGGGGGACTCCTCAACCTCAGGGTTGAGGAGTTGAGGGTGAGGGCAGCCTGTTCCAATTTTCTGTCACCCTCACCATGAAAAAAGTTTTTTCTTATATTTATGAGGAACCTCCCGTATTCGAGCTTGTACCCATTGCAAGTCTCCTAGAGACTAGCAGTAGCTTCCTCTTTAATTAGGCTAAAAAGAGAAATACAGGTTTGATGTGCTCAGGAGTTGGATTTGACTGAGGGGGTCTGAAACAGTAGAGATTGGAGAGTACTATACAGATTGTGCTCCAAACTTCTAGTGCTGTCCCTATGGCTCTTCAGACTGTTAAATTTCTAGTCCTCACGTAAGGATTTTCTTTCAACAGCCATCATTGATCTTTATTCCAGATGGCAAAGATATGATCAGGGGCTTTGATTCTGTGTAATTGTGAGCTTCTTAGCTAAGGGTATGGTAATGTCTCTTTTGGGAATGAAGTATTTGGAACACAAGACAGAAATTGATGTTACAGGGCTATGATTTATGTTCAGTAGCATTGCTATTGAGGGATAAAGACTTTAGCCTTAGAAGAGGCACTCTTGTTTCATAGTAATGAATTAAATAGCAGGAATTTCCCATGGTATTATTTGAAGAAATACAACTTCTGGAAGGTATTTTATTTGCATAACTGCAGAGGAAGGGAGATTAATCCTTAATGTAAGAAAGTATTAATTTTAGGTAACATGATGATGAAATATAAACCACTTCACTGATGTGGAATTGTATGGTATCTTTTGACCAGAAAAATACATCTGATCATTTTGACTTGGATGAACTACTTCAAGAGTTGTCAAGGAAGCAAAAAGAAGTATTATGGGAGAAACTGACGCAGCTATTGACAGAGACTTTGAGAGACAACCCTGTGGAAGGATGGCAGGAGGTTGAGGATGATGAAAATAATGATAACATGGAAGTTGAGAGCGTTCCAGAAATGGTAAAAATATTATAAAATAAAAATATGGTATTTCATATCTGGGAAATAAAATGGAATAATTGCATAGCATCTGAAAACAGGCAACAGTTACGGTACGTAGTCAGTTAAAAACAACATCTCTCTGTCTCATTCTTGACTTTTTAACTATCATTCTCAGGCTAAGCTGGGTTAGTTTGTTCTCTACTTTAAAATATTAGATCTGCTGATCATTTTAATTATCAAAGAGATTCATTTTTTCTACTGGAGTTGAGTGAGCTTTTTTTGTGTATTATTTCAATAAGGGAATGTTGATCTCTCAAATGTTCTCTAAGTATCTTACATAAGAAATTCATTACCTATTTTATTATGTCCTTTTATTGAATGAAGATTGTGAAATCTAGATTGACAAATTTAGCTGATACAGAATTTCTCTGACTCAAACCCTCATATAATGCTTTCTGTGCTGCAGTCCACTTCTGAGTATAATGGGGTAAAAGGTTATTTAATTTTGGATTAAAAAAAAGACATGCAGTAGTGAAATGATTTGGGAGACCTAGAGACTTGTAGAAAATCCATGATAGGTACAGAGGCTGTAGAATCACTTATCTAAAGTCAGGAGACTTTTTAAGTTACATGGCACTCTGCTGGTCAGTTTTAACTCTGAAGTTGATGAGTTTTAGTGGTTTTGTTGCAGATGATATTTTTAGTGGAGGAATTGATACACATGTAGAGTCACTGAGCTATCTGCTAGCTGAAGCTGAAAGACCTCTGCTAACTTTGAAATCAGTGTATTTTAAAAATCTATGCTTTTGCCTCTTAATTGATAAATTTTGGGTGCCAGTAGGCTGTATTACAGCTACTCATCTTTGTTCTCTTTTACTGAGGGTTATTGCTTGTCATAATTATCTTCTGAATATAAAGAAAAGTGCAGAATTTTTTCCTCAGCATTGCTTTCTTTCAAAAACAGGTTGTAGCTGTGTTCCATGGAGTGGCAGCTGTAGTTACTGCTTCCATACCAGCAGTGGATGAGACTGTTAATTACAAAGCTCTTCTGGAATGTGCTTTGTTATTAAATGGTGCGTATTTACATGTTAAAAAACTGTGTAGTGCTGTATTATCAGCTGATGAGTATACTAAGCTTTTTTTTTGACCTGACTGTGGAAGAGAGCTTACTGAGAAGTATTGTACAGTTCCTAATTATGAGACAAAATTAAGGGAGCATTTACTTAAAAATTACTTGCACATCTTAAAATTTAGAAATTAAGTGGTTTTCTTTCTGTTTTCTTTCACTATTTTCCCAGTGATAGATACATTATTATTCTGTAGTGGGTTCAAGGCAAAATGTGAAATCATTGCTAAACTTGGGTTATTGTCAATGATCTCTAAACTTATCCAAAACCTGAAGAGTTTATGAAGCTGCCTAAGTGGTAGGACTGAGAATAAGCCCTTAAGATGTGTAAATGGGGCAAAAACTGGTTGACACTTTGAGGTATAGTTAGTGTACTAAAAGACTAATGTTTTACAGGTATAACTTGCTTCATTGCAGTAAGCAGTAACTTTGTTGCTGTTGCAGATACCCTTCGTGCCTTTCCTGAATCTGAAAAAGTCCTGCAGGGGACTATCCAACGTATGTGCGCAATGTGGTGGGAGAAAGGACTGGCAGGGAAGGAGCATCTAGGGAAGACTCTATTTATCATCCTGCTAAGACAAAGCCTGAATAAAGCTGCATCGGTATGCTGAAGCTATATTGACATTTAGATTATTACTAAATATTCCAAGAAATATTATTGTGCCCAAAATACCTCTTATGTCAAGTTAACTTGTTTTCCCTGTCATAGTACTTCTTGAATAATCTAGCCTAGGATACATGTTGGTGACAAACTGGCTTTTTGGTGTGGCTTGTGTAAGCAACATATTAAAACCTTGCCTTGTTTATGACGAACTTTAATGAATTTCAGCAGTGATTTCACATGTGAACATGATTTTTACATTCCTTTTTTGTTGGTTTCTTCACTCATTTGTGGAGACACTAAGGTTTGAATAGGAATTTATTAATTCAGGTTTTAAGTGCTGTTCAGCAACTCACTGGAGACTTCTTACTTGGAAAATTTCATTTTTCTGTGACTCTATATCTCTCTTCTAATAATTTCTTCTATCTTGCAATTGACTGAAATTCTTTTCAGTGAGCTACAGTTTTGTGGAATACATCCTTTTTACTAACCCTGTTCATGTGTCTGTCTTATTTTTCATTGTTAACTGCTGGCTAACTTCAAAAGTAGAATAATAATGTTTATCTATTTTGCAAGAAATAGGTGCTTTTTTCTGTACTTAAGCATGTCTTCAATTGTTGGAAATCAACTTTTATGGAGTCACATATATTTTTGTAGTTTTTCACAATGATTCTGTGGAAGTCAGCATTTGTGATTTTAAAGTCTGAAAAACTCTCTTTAAAAATATATTTGAATTGCATTATTTAAAAATTGTTTAATGTTACTTCATATTCAATCTATAACTACTTCACTGTAATAAGGAGTTTTTTTCTTGTCAGGGCGCAGATATTACTCGTTTATGGAATCTACATGAGGTATTACTTTATTTTGATTACGATGCAGAGGAGAGTAGTGAAGTCAAGGACTTGTTGCTTCAGTGTTTTATGGGTGTAAAACACATCAAAAAAGAAGAGGTAAGCAAAATACTGTCTTACTGTGATTTATGTGTGGGAACTTTGGGTTTTAATGGTTTTGCAATAGATCTTTTTCTACAGTATTAAAGGTAGCAATACATCTTTGATTCCAAGCCATCAACAGCTGATTTGGTTTTTTTTTTCATTTGGAAAGCCCTTATTCTTTTATCTGACCTAAATACTAGTTTGTTTCAGCACTCACATTCCTGTATCCTAAGGCAATAAGAAACAAATGCTTTGCTTCTAGTCCTTGGTATATTTAATTTTAGGTAATTTTTTCCTCTTGAAAAAGCATGTACTTGTGGTGTTCACAGTGCTTAAAATACTTTAGCTGTATTTGATTCTGTATTAATAATTTTTTATTTCACTTGAATATACTGTATTATTTCTGATATTTCATATTCATATAGGCTCAGTAAATTATTGGGAATTATATATTGTAAATGAAACTGCTGTCCAGGCTTCAGAAACAATTTCTTGTAGTAATCTTTTTTACTTCAAAGTATTCTTAGATTTTTAATGGAACATAGATTAATTACTCCATATAAGTTTCTTCTAAAGAATCTTTTGGTGAAGCAGCATTGTTTGTCAAACATTTTTTGCATTTTGGGGGAAACAAAGCAGTAATAACCAGACTGATACAGAATTTTTCTGGCATATCAAAACACATCTTTTTTGCTTCACAAGAATATGTTAATTTGGTGATACTTTGCACTTCTACTTTTCCTTGGAACCTTTTGCTCTTTCCCTCTCCACACAATTTTGGTTCTCTAAACTTCTTACTGTGTGGTCTTATTTGTATGCTTATTGGCATACATTGTATTGCTCATCAAATTTGTCATCATATTTCTAATTTGCTAAGATGAAAGAAAAATATTATAGGAGAAAACTGTATAGTTTTTGTGATTTTGTGAATTAAAGTAGCTCCAGGGGGTTGCAATATTGCTTTTATCATGAGGGAATAGGAATGGAATTGTCCTTGCTAATCAGGACATTTATTTTTCTCAGCGGCCCAGCTGTTCTCTTTGCCTTTGTTCCAAAAATGTTTGTGTCTCCAGTGCTGGCAGGGTTGTCATGCTGTTTTATTTGAGCCTTCACCATTGTTAGAGTTTCAAACTGGAATGATGTTGCACTTCACAGGGTACTGATGATGTGGCTGTGATGAGAGCCTGGAGTTATATAGCGCCTTATTATTATGTAATACTGCTCGAAGTCAGTCCAAAACTGAATAAACACTGAAAAAAATGTCGTCAGATCAATAATCTACTTGTTAATTTGTTTTGCAATTTCTCTACAGTATAAATAACAGTAATGCATTAGTTCAGTTTAAAAATTAAGATTTTTTTTTCCTACAACAATCTCTTCTGTGCTTTTTACTATTAACGATGTAAATTCTTTTGATCTTTAGGCTAGGTATTTACTGATTTGTTTTTTTTTTTAATAAGTGACTTTTAAATTGTATATTCCTATGGGGTTTGACTTCCCTTTTCTTTCCTCTCCCAACAGGGAAGAAGATTCTTGAGCTTCGTGTTCAGTTGGAATGGAAACTTCATTAAAATGATACATGCAACTGTTAAAAACCAATTACAATTCTTTCCAAGGTATGCATCACAATTAAAGTTCTTAATGATCGTTAAGAACTTGGCTAAAACCTTGTTTGTTTCATGCTTTCCAATACCAAGTATATTGACAAAATATATCAGAATCCAGAGAACTTCACATCTGCTGAATATAAATACCATGTTGTTTTGCCAATTTCATTTCATAGCTGCTCTGCACATGCCTATGTGTACCATTATAGCTGTGTTAAAATGCTTATTTAGCATTAGCTGAAGCAAATTACTTCTATATAAAGTGTGCTGCAGCTGCAATACTTGCAGTGTTTATGTGAGAACTGTAGGTCCATTTCTGCTTCTGTAAGGTGTTTTTATTTTTTTTGTGAGCAATCTCTGCTTTAATTTGCTAAGATTCTATATAGAGACATTCTAAGAAGTGACTTGCAGGATCATATTCTGAGAACTTGACTGATGGATGAAGAATGTGTTTGGTTTTTTTTCTTTGGTTATTCAATGAAGTGTTGCAGAAGCAATTCTTCATATTAAAATCGGAGTCTTTTTAATACTTTCAGTTAGAATAATGTATACCTCTATATCTTTATAAAGAATTCAAGGCATTCATGGTGAGATTAATGATATCTGTGCGAATGTTTTGACTTTCCCACCCTATGAGATGTTTCCTGTGTTTTTAAATAGTGTATCAGTAATTAAAAATTAATATTACAGCAGTAATTAACAGTGAAGATAAATTCTTCTAAAAATAATGTTGATGCATGGAATGAAGAATAATGCTGGTACTTAAAAAGAACTTCATGCTGCCACCATTATGAATTGTTCTCAGATATGGTTTGGAAGCTTGTTTGAAAGTGTTTCTCATATTTTAATGCAGATCTTTGATGGAACACATTTCAGAAGTTTACTTCAGGGCCTGGAAGAAGGTGTCAGGAGAATTCTTAGAGGTAAGGCTATGCCTGAAATTTCATTTGGATAGTTTTGAGTTTTAGGGTGGAGGACCTACATGAATTTCAGCCTCAGAAAGATTGCCAAGGAAGCCCTAAATATTGTTTCCCTTCAGAAAGGACCTCTTGAGCACTGTCAAGGAACAACATGTCATGTTTTGAATATAGTGCGATCAGTTTGATTGTATCTAAACACCTTCAATTCTGCTGCTGAATAATTGGTTCACATAACTACACTTAGATAATAACGCATTAGTTATCTGAGTAACTGAACCTCTTGTTTGGTATGTGCAAGTTTATTTTTTTGATAGCTTAAATAGTTACCTAATTTTATCTGGGTTTCCATGAAATGTTCCAAAATGTAATTACATACTACCAAATAATTCTTATTTACTATGCAGAGATCTTTTTGAATTTCAGATTTGGTTTTATGAATCAAATGAATTGTAGATTCTGAAATTTTGACAGCTTAAGCAGACAGAGTCCCCTAGTGTGGAAAAAATTGGACCAAATAGAAGCCAAATAAGAAATAATATCAGAGACTATATTCAGTTGTTTTATAGAAACATATTTGTTGCTGTACTACTGCTTTATTGTATGGCTGCCACACTTATTTTATTGTGTTAACAGCAGCATATATGTTAATTTTACTGTAGATACTTGAACATGACTGCATTCAGGATTACATGTATCATGGAATTCATCTTCCCAGAAGTTCTCCTGTTCATTCTAAAGTTAGAGAGGTAAGTTCCTGTAAAAGGTAACATCAGATGAGTTACAATAAATGGGGCAAACTGTTTTTGTGAGGAGGTAGCCGTTGTTGAGAGACTAGCTATCTTTGCTACAACCATCTTTGTCTTTACTCATGATCTTTCTTGCTTTTCTCTTCCTCTTCCCCTTCAGGTTGGGAGGGAATGAATGGCTGTGTGGTGGTCGGGACAAACTCAGAAACCATAAATACATACTTTAAAAATAATTTAATAAAAATATTTTAATAAATTTTAGTAGGAACCTGCTTATTGTTTTGCTCCAGATCTCACTGGCACATTTCCAAAGTGACAGAAACAGGTTTTGCCATCAATTGTGTAAGGTTTTCTTTACCTAGAAAATTGACCTCTCCCTAGTTCATCACAGGGATGAAGTGTCATAATTTCCTTGAGGCAAATTTAATGGTTGGGTCTGAGGCTACTTTTCTTCTTTTAGTTATTTAAGAAGGCTGTGTATATGCTTTTAGGGACAAGCCTTGATTAATTTACAGTTTCTTATTGCTGATATGTGCCTTTTATTCATGAGCAAAATATTTGAAGCAGAATGAGAAATGCACAAAGCTTTTCAAGACAAGGCATTTGGATTTTCACTATGCCCCTTTGCCTCCCATGCATTCCCTCAAGCATATAGAAGCTAGAGCGCATAATACATGCAATAAACAGCTTGATATGCCAGCATATGGTCCTGTATTCTTTTAATTTTTTTTAAATAACAAATAATAGATTCTCATCTATAGTGGATTTTCTTTTCCTTTGATTCATATTTGATGGCGTATGCTTGACGGCATCTCATATTTTTCAGTTTTAGAAGCTTATGATCTTGGAAAAGGACAGTGATGTAAATAAATTCATCTTTGAGTCATGAGGGAAATGGGTCTTGGAATAAGTTTGAATGATGCAATTTTTTTTTCAGGATGAAAAGAAGTTGATTTAAATTGGTCCTTTAGAATCCAGAAGTTCCTGTAGAAATTAGGAGTGTAACTGACCACAGTCATTCACAAAGTTTGGGCTATTGAAAGAGCAAGGGAAGGGCAGGGGGGAAGCAACAAGTGCAACTCTCCCTTCTGAGTTCAGAGTTCTGTTTATAAAACAGATGTGCAATTTGCAAACATCTAATACTGTACTACTGAAATCTATTAAAAAGCAGTACTTATTTACCGTTAACTGTGAGTTTTAGATCCAACTACATAGTTTCTTAGAAGTTATAGTGTCTTTGCTGCAGTATATGTCAAAACCAGAGAAAAGAGATTCTTTTCCTTTAGCATTGTTTCTGTAGCTGCTATTTACAAGGTTCCCTATCTAGCTATAGCTCTGAATGTCTAAAGGTAGTGAACCCTAGGGGGATAACTTGTTTTCAAACTGTCCACTGCTTCAGTTGAAGGAATCAGGTGATGCCTTTTCTTATATTCTGCTCATCTTCTACTTTTCCTTTCTGTCTATATAATTCAGATAAATGGAGCATTAGCTAACTAAGTGAAGTTTCTAAGTCATCAGTTTCTTGTCATCAGTGCATTAAAAATGTTTGTAGTTTTATATTTGCATAACTATAATTTCCAAACAATGTTCCTTTGTTCTTGAGAGATCAATGGCTTATTTGTCTGTAGTTAATAATTATTCATTTTCAAAATGTTTCTGACAGTTATTTTACTGTAACAAAAAATTAATGGGTGATGTGAATGTCACTCTCTAGCCATAGTTCTCCTTAGTTGTAGACCTTTTTATAGATCTATATAATCTATGAAGTTATAAAATGTGATATATAATGAATCTTTTTATTTTTTGTGACTTGAAGCATATGATTGATTAATATGAGTAGTTTTCATTCCATAGAATGAAAAACTTTGATCTTATATAATGAAATGAGACAACTCTTGCACACTTTTCTGCATGCAGAAAGCACTCTTAAAATGCTTTTTTCAGGTTTGTTTTATTTGTTTTTCTCAGATGCTGAGTTATTTTCATAAACAGAGCAAAGTTCGTCAAGGAGTTGAAGAAATGCTCTATAGATTGTATCTGCCCATCCTTTGGAGAGCACTGAAGGTAATTATTCTTTTCAGAAAGTGACATTGTCTAATAAATATTTGATCCCTCCCACATGTTCTGTTTTTACTAATTGTTTTAAAATACAAAGTCTGCATTTTATGGTGTGTTTAGCATCTCAGATGTAGCAGAGTAACTTTGCATGTTGTAATTAGGCACGATTTACACAACAATATTCTCATTTTTTATATAATTATATAATTAAGTTTTGTTTAGAGGTACACACAGGATTCCTGGATTGCAGTAGACAGTAGGACTAAAACTAAGGGAGAATTTGTATAACCTTGTATTCCGTTTTTGGAATGATCAATGATTATTTATCCAAGCCATGATGATGATGAACCAAGTTTTCTTCTTAGTGGACAGCTTTAGTTTTGTCTGATGTTATTCTTTCAGTGAAAGCATACACATACCATTTGATACAGCTAGATTAAGTGCTGTTAAATTAAATGCTGAAGTTTCATCTCCTCATTGGTTGTGCATCTTCTTAAGACTTGAGAGAATTATTTTAAAACTTACAGCTGAAGTTATTTGAAAACTCTTTCAAAAGTTGTATAAAATGTGTTTGAAGAGTTACAGGAAAGAGTAGAGAGCTACTTGTTTTCAATGGTACACTGTGTATCCCTCTGGATATGAAGCATGTTCTCACTGCAGGAGAATAGTAGCTACGAAGCACAGTTTTTAATTCCTTCTTTTCTGTCTCTATGAGAAAAAGGACTTAAAAATTCCTCACTAGTAGCTCAAAAAGAATTTTGCAGTGGTTAGCAAATCCTGATATTCCATTCTTAAGGGAAATACTATCTGTAAATGGAGCCTAATAGTTCACTTTCCAAAGCCCAGGACTTAAATCAAATGCAAGTAGAGTACTTTAGAAAAACTTTCTTTCAAGCCATTTCCATAGATTTATTTGAAGAAATGTAACAGAAAGGTTTAGATTGAGGAAAAAAAAAAGTTAATTCTTGATTTGCTGCAAGACAGTGGGAGAAATTCTTCATTCTAGAGGTGGTTCAAAGTTTTTAACAGCTTCTCGTCATAACTTTTAACATCACTAATCGTTCCATTGCTGGAACAAATATGAATTATAGGAAGGTTATTTGTGTGGGGTTTTTGTTGGTTGGTTAGGGTTGGTTTGTTTCATTCCTATTTGGACAGCTTGTACATCTGTAGTTAGACACTTTAAGTTTAAACTTAAACAGGAATATCAAATAGGTTATGGAAAACTTATTACAGCAAAATAGCCCGACTATTGTGAACCTGGATTTCAGAATGATGAAGTGGAGATTGTGAAACATTGAGTGCAGCAATTATATGACTCACATAATGATTCAGTGCAAAGCAATAAAGATTCTGAATTCCACATGATTCAGTAGCATTATTTGTGATTGATGGGAAGAAATATGTGGCTGAACATCAAAATTTGGCAATTTAGTTTTGTATAGGCCACTGTCTTGCTGTGTGAGGTTTTTACAGTTAGATTTTGGTTTTCATATAGTGCTCCTGAAGTATCTGGCATTTTTAAAGTAACTCTTGCTGTCATTCAGAGTCACCAGTAGTTTAAGATACAGAACTAAGAAGGGCAGCTTATAATTTTCCTTACTATTATGGATTCTGCTGCAAAGCTTGAAATGTCAGTTCAATTTTAAATAACCAGTTTGATGCCAATGTGCAAATCCCTAATGCAATATAGGAAGGAACAAATCTTGTTCTAGAACACTGGTTATAAAAGAGAAAGGAAACTCTTAGCAAGACCTCTTGCAGAGAGGAAAAATACCTCAGTTGTCAGCATGCAAATTATTGTGCAGCTGTGTGTCTTGAAACTGCTTGACTTCAGCTCTGAAATGTGTAGCTCTGTCTTTCTTCTTAAACAGCTTGTTTTGCAAATGCTTAAATTGCACAGGGATTGTGGCTTTTGCCTCCTCATATTTGATAAGACTGTATGCAATGTTAAGTTTTTATAATATAAGCTGTTATGGAACTTCATCATCTTTTCTCATCACTTTATTATAAGTCAGTCTCATCCAAACTCAGCAGAGATGGTTATGCAGTGATTGGTTATTAGTGTAAGAAGCTATATAAATAAAAAAAATACAGATATTTACTGTGAGATAAGTAGTGATTAAGCTATTTCTTATCAAGCTCAAAAAGTCAAGAACCACTCCTCCAGGAATTCAAGCTGTTGAAGGAAGCAATTCCTTTGAAGTATTGTGTTTTGTTGGTTTTCTTATCATCACACAATTTTAAACTAGCTTTTACTGGGAGAAAGCAGCATTTTAAATAATTGGAACTGAGTTTTGGGATCTGTAATACCAGGTGAAACTTAAAATTAACTAAACAAAAAATTACAATATGCTTTTAAAAGGTTCTGGAAGTTTCTTTGACTAGTATAAGCATAAAGATAAAGAAATATTAGTCATTTAAATAGGTGCAGGAGAAGACAACGTGGAATAAAATAGCATTTGAATTTGAAGTCCTAGGTTCTGTCCCCATGAAGACATTTACTCTATTGAGAGCCTGAATATGCAAATATATTTGGGATAAATTCAAATTAATTAAGGGCAGGAATTTAAACTGTGGGTGCTCGCTTCAGAATTAAAGTGAGCTTAATGAAATTCAGTGTAAGGCACATAGAAAGTTTATGGAAATTAACTTTCTGGAATGGCTGTGGTAGACAAGGTCTAGGTTAATGCACAAAAACATCCTTTAATTAATTTTCACATGAAATATTAGTGCAGAAAAGCTATTTCACCCTCAATTAACATATTAGTTTATTATTCATTAATTCTTCAATGCAGACAAAGTTAAAGGATTTAAAAATCAAAAATTAAGCCTACTTTTCTTGTTTTGTTAGATTGTATATGTATAAAATGAAATGTCACATTTGTTTGGTTTAGCTTGGACTGAAGTTTTGATCAAAATTATTCAAAGACAGCAGAGGCTTTTCTCATTGCCTTGATGTCTTGGATAAATAAAATGTAGTCTGGTGGTCGGATTTCAGGTATTCCCTGAGATGCCTTGAAATCCATAATTTCCTTTCATTTCCTGCTCTCTATTTTATTCAAAGGGGTAATTATTTTTCACTGAGTGAGTGTCTAAACATACAATTATTCTTTACATTTGGGGTTCTACAGCTGGCAAAATGTATGAAAACTATTAGAAATGGTGAAATTATCTGACTGTTATGAGGCTTGCCTTCTGATGATCTGTGTGGAGCTCAGAACATGATCCTATTATTTTCGTGCATAGGTGCAAAACTGCATATGCTGATGTTGGATACTTTCTCTCCTGCCTTGCTGGTACTTAGTTTCTAAACACTGTTTTCTTAAAGAAACAAGCTTGAGCTTTTCAATTAAATCAGCTGTCTCTTGCCAAGCAATTTAATAAATTATATCTGCTTGACTTCAAGATTCTTGTGTTCTGAAGGAGAACTCTAAGGTGACCAAAGTGAAAACCAATTGCTTTTAATTTATTCAGCATTATAGAGAGCAGAAAGGCTCTGGTAGTGACTCTTCAGGGTCATTGAAGCTGATGTGCCTTGAAAACTGATTGTACTAATAACTGAGCCTTAACTGGATAAAAAGGAATGTATGATAATAATTAAAAATACCCATTAATTATTATGTGTTCCTCCATGTATTTAAAAATACCTCTCTTCCATCTAGTTAACTTAAAATGCTAGAAGTGTTTGGAGAGTGACAGGATATGCCATCTGATACTAAAATTCTGCCCTTACATACTGAAAAAATATCTTTTTCCTTCATTGTAACAGGCCAGTAATTCAGAAGTTCGATCAAATGCAGCCTTTTTATTTGTTGATGCTTTTCCTATTCGTGATCCCAGTTTTAACAATGAAGAGATGGACAATGAAATTCAGAAGCAATTTGACCATCTTTTTGTAAGTTTTAATGAAACTAAAATGGTAGAAATAAAACTTTTGTGGAAACTAAGTCAAAATTATTGAAAATTGAAATTTATGAAGTTTCAGTATACAGGCTTGTGGCACCAGAAATGGAAAAATATGTTGGCAACAAGTGATGTCCTTGTTGGAGCTGAAAATTGTACATTTTTGGGGTTGTTGTTCAGTAATTTGTGCATGAAGGAAGATTTTGGAAGACTAGATGCATGAGTAATGATCAGGAACCATGGCCAGTGTGTGTTCACATACTTACAGAAGTCTAAATGTTCTTTATTAAATCACAGGTACAAGACTTATTGTAAGCAGTGCTTTGAAAAACTATTTCAGATGTCCAATTTTACAAATGGCCACTATTTGTCTTGTTTTTGCTTTTGATTTAAACTTCTTAATTTGTTTTATGGCAAAATACCTTGAGGGAATGTTGATATTACATTTGCTTTCATGGTATGATGCTTTACATATTGAGTAAAAGGTAATGTATAGCTGCTTGTTAGTGATAGATTAATGTCAAACAGCAATAGAGTCACAAAAATTCATGTACTCACATTATTCTTGTGTTTGGTTTAGAGTCTCTTAGAAGATCCTTATCCAATTGTCCGCTCTGCAGGGATACTTGGAGTGACTCAGATAACATCCAAATACTGGGAGATGATACCTCCAACCGTTCTTGCTTATCTTTTAAAAAAAGTTGTTGAAGACCTGGCATGTGATATATCGTCTGCTGATGTTCGATGCTCTGTTTTTAAAGTAAACCTTTTTTTCTAAACTTAAATTCTTGATTGTCAAATTTTACTTAATGCACAAGTTTCTAGTATAGGCCACGTAGGGACATTGCTTATTCTGCAAAATTACTTACTCAGTGGAGCTCCTGATACATGCCAGAAGTCTGCATGATTTAAAAAAGCCACACTTTTGGGATGAAGGAATGACTTATGAAGGAGTGACTCTCTGGGTTTATGTCTGTCAACCACTTTGCATTTCTAGTCTTACCTGCATTGCTTGGGCCTGATAATTTAGTTAACTTACCGATTAGAAGTTATGCTTAGACTTGAAAATTTATTCAAGCAGGTTCCAGTACGTTTCTATGGCAATGATTTTAACTCATCCCTAGATGTGCTCACTAATATTATGATTTTGTTCCCCACTTGGTGAATATAATTGCATGCTGTTGATCAGGGAGTGCTGGCTTCCCATGCATTGCTCAGTCTGTCAGGATTAGTTCATCTACATCTTTGTGGCATCTGCTTAATAACTAATGGCTTGGCATGAGAAATTACATCCCTAAGTAGTATTATCACATAAAAATTAGGTGTATCTGTCAATGCAGCCTTAATTTGGAGCTATCTGTGTGTTAATCCTCACTTGCTACACTGTAGCTGCATGTACATAACTGTACTAGATAACTTGTCAAAAGAGGTGTGTTTTTAATATGAATTCAGTGAAGTTTAGGGTGGTGCTATTGTTACCATTAAAAATACTTAGGACTCTGGCTTCAGTGAGGATCTGGAGATGAATTTGCTGGAAATATGAAATAACCATAGTGATTTTTACTAAAGAATATTACAGGAAAAATATGCATTCACAGTGTCTGTTCTCACTTAATTTCACCTTAAAAGTGTCTCTTAGCAAATCTGCTCATTAAATGTATTTATTTTAGTGTAATCTTTTTTTTCTTGCAGTGCCTGCCATTAACTTTGGACAACAAACTAAGTCACCCATTACTGGAACAGCTCTTGCCAGCAGCCAAGCTGAGTCTTCATGATAATTCAGAGAAAGTACGAGTGGCTTTTGTTGATATGCTGCTGAAAGTTAAGGCTGTCAAGGCTGCTAAGGTAGGATAACTGACACTTCCTGTATCAAGGAGAAGACAAAATCAAGGCTTTTTTTTCTTTTCTTTTAATTTATTAAAAAAAAAAGAACCTTTTGAGACTTCTGCAGTATTTCTAAAAGGAAAAAATGTGTTTCATGTAGTAATGCTGCTAACTTCAGTTTTTCTCTTCATATGTCTAAGCTTATAACTGAGTTTATTTCTGAGACTTGTGGATTCTGTTGCAGATGGTAGTACAGAAGTATTGCTTCCCAGCAATTTTGTGAATACTAATGAAATCCGTGAAAAAATCATGTAAAATAAAGAAGGAAATTTGGACTAGTTCTTTCCATAGCAGTTATTCACTGAGAAGTTAAGTAACTGAGATAGTGCTGTGCCTGGATGTTACTACAGTAGAGATTTGATTAGACATACTAGAAAGTTTGCTTTTTAGTTGAGTCAGCTATGCTCTTCTCCTTTTTCTTTTACCCCATTTTTTGACTAGTTTGGGATGATTTGTAGGTCCAGTGGCCTCTCTGTACTCCTATTTGCAGTGGCACGAAGCAGACCTCTTCTTTAGCACGTTCCTGTCTTTCCTGCCCTCTCCTGGCTGTGCCAGGGCAGAGCAGTGGCTCCCACCTCTTCCTTCCAGCAGGCCAGCTCAAGTCAGGACTCTCCCCTTTTAAATACTTAACTCCTTTACTGAATTTTTTTATTTAAACGTATATACCTGCTTTTATAGTTTCTATTTGTCTTCTGTGGTCATGTCCTTCAGGGTTTTGGTATCTTTATAGTGATTTTGAACAACTTTGCATCTCTCTTGTTCGGGAGAGAATTAAATAAATCCTTGTTAGATTTTTAAGGCTTCAGTGCTCAAGTAAAGCATCATGAGAACGTGAGAATTACCTTTGTGCCAAATGTGTGCACTGAAGCTTTGCTGGCAAGTCCTCTAAGACATTTTATTGACATTTGAGCACCTCAGTACCTTCCAAATTCCCCAAAATGCACTCAGAAGACAAGATATGTGGGAGGCAGTTTTGGAACTGAGGGCCTTTGCATTCTTGCACATAAATTCAGGATAAGGATTGCAGTAATGCAACAGCAAGTTTGGTACTTCCCTAAGTATGTAAATACATTAATTAGGCAAGGCCATAGAAGATGTGAAATGGAGGTAAACACTGCAAGTACAAGGTGCTTTCTGTCAGCACAAAGAGTTTGCAGTGTCTCCCAGTCTCCTTGGAATTACGGTGTGTAGTTGTACCTTTTACTTAGGCAATTGGTTCTGGTTGTTAAGATTATTGCAGGTAACTGGTGGAGGCAATTCATAAGTAAGTGTAGTACTCTAAAAGGTAGGGTTTTTTTGTCCTGAAGTTTCTGCTTCAGTGGGTTCTAAAGCCAGGTTTTTATCAGATAGATCTGAGGTAGAATAGCAGAAGTATTGTTGTAACACCCCTCCTCACACTGGTGCTGCCTCTGTGTTAGGAGATGAATTGCTTGGTTCACAGAACTGTAGTCCTGAACATCTTAATCATGTTATCTGTTTTATTCTTGTGTTACTATTGACTATTTTTAAATACTCAGCAAGCATATTCCCCTAATCTATTTACATGTCATTTTTCTAATCCTGCTTATTTTTTAGTATTTCTACAGTTGTACTGTATAACCTCACAGACACTCAGCAGGACTTCTTGTCCCAGGTTTTAACTCTTCATTAGACGTGCTAAAGTATGATTTAAAGGACTTATGCCTGGAGTCATGATTTGATCTCTTTGGTATCAGTTATCTGTATAGTAAAATACAAGCAAGCTTTTTTTAAATTTGTATTCAACATCAACAGTGCTTTACTTTGTTTCTCTAATGTTGCTACTTTTTGTACAGTCTTTAGAAACAAATTACTCATTATGCTCTTAAACATTGGAAAAATTCTTATTTGAAAGTTATTCATCATTCATTTTGAAATTTATTTGTCATTCACTGTGAAAATTGAAGCAAATTGTATTTTTTAGCTTTTTGTAATTATTATGAATTTTGCTCTCATTAAGGGCAGAGGATAATTCTTAACTTTAGGGATTTTTTTTTTTCAGGAATTAGTTGGTTCTTTAAGTATAATAGGTATCTTCTCTCAAGTCTGTGCTTCATTTTTATGTAGTAGAAGATTCAGGTGTAAAAAAGAGATCAGGTTTATATAAAACATAAAAAAAAATCCTAGTAAGCATTAGGTATATTGTCAGTAACTTCCTATTTGTACAGAGACTGTAATATGTATCTTTGCAAATTCTGGGATTGTTTTCATGCTTACTCCAAGGATGGGGATGCTCATAGTTTCAAATCTCAGGGGAATTAACTGCTGCAAATATTTCTACTCAGGGATAAAATTATATGTTTCTGTGCCAAGAAGCCCTGTTTTCTCCTGATGTTGGGATGCATTTATGGTTTGGGATGGTTTTAGATAGGGTTCTGTTTTATACAGGTTTTTGGGATGTATAGGTAATTTGGTCCTACTTTGTCCTATGATAAGAATAGGACACATGGCATACAATAAAAAATAATTCTGTTTTGTGATGGTATCTTTGTAAATAATTCTTCCCTTTACCTCTGGGATTGCATTGGCCATGCAGCTTCATTGAGCTGGAATTGCTTTAGCCAGAGCTTTATATTTCTATCCTAGCTGTAAAGGAGCATTGGTACAGCAATAGTTAACCTCAAAAAAATGCTGGTATTTTGCTAAATGTTATTAAATTCTTATGCTTTTCTAGTAAATGCTGTTTATGTTTGTTGAGATTTTTGATACAGTCAAGACTTCACTGGTGATTGATTTTTCTTTGTATTTTTTTTAAACTCCTGTAATGTATTTTTCTCATTCTCAAAAGTTCTGGAAAATCTGTCCCGTGGAACATCTTCTGGCTCGACTTGAAATTGATTCACGACCAGTGTCACGACGCATTGTGAACCTTTTATTTGACTCTTTCTTTCCCACCAATCAACCCGAGGAGGTGTGGTGTGAGCGCTGTGTTGCTCTCATCGAGATGAATTCAGCAGCAGCAAGGAAGTTCTATCAATATGCTTATGAAAATACTGCCCCTACCAATATAGGTGAAGTACAAAACCTTGAGTCTTTGGAAACTCTAATATCACACCCTGTAATTCCTTTTTAAAATTTTTCTCTAACAATGGTATGCTCTTCCTAGATCTTTAGATGTTGGTATGGTATTACTTTGTAGTTATTTTAATTCTTGATGCCAGCAATGAACCCTAGGGACAACAGCCATAAGCTTTTTCAGTAATGAAGAAACAAAAGCTTTTTGTTTCTTATCTTAGGTACAGTGCTATACTCTCTAGCAGGTGTTGTTATCTATCTGGTCTCTTACCTTTTTTTCCTCACATGGACCCAAGTCAATCTAAGTCACTATCATGAAGGAACAGTGAAATAAAATACTCTGGTGTCTCAAATGATTTGATATCTTTGTGTTGAAGATTCTGCAGAAGATAAGGACTATTGATAGTCTGAGAGTCTGATTGTCTGGGATTTGTCTATGAGTAGTATTTTCAAGTTAGTCAAGCAGAATTTAAAAGCTTTCTTTCCCATTGAAAGCTTCAGAAATAGATTATAGGTTATAGAAGTTTATAGAATGGTTTGGGTTGGGAGGGACCTTAAAGATCATCTAGTTTCAACCCCCCTGCCATGGGCAGGGACACTTTCCACTAGACCAGTCCCATTGTGCATGGTCCCAGACCTATTGTGCATTGTCCCCATTGTCCCAAACCCATTGTACAAGGTGTTCATGATCCTAGTCCCATTATGCATGATCTCAGGGCCATTGTACAAAGGTGTCCACGGGCCCAGTTTTATCATGCAAGGTCTTCATGGTCCCAGTGCTATTGTACAAGGTGTCCATGGTCCCTATCCCATTGTGTGTGGTCCCTGTTCTGTTGTACGTGGTCCCAGTGCCATTGTACTAAACGTCCACGGTCCCACATGCAGCACAGAGCATAGCTTGGCTTATAAAAATGGTACTGAACCAAGTAAAATCAGGAAAGTTTTGTTCTGGAGATATGATGCTACAAAAACCAAGTAGTCAGCATGAAGTGGCTTGAGTAGAATGCCCAAGTTATTGCCCCTATTGCTGGTTGTATCACCTTGGAATGGTAGTTCTGAAATAAAATGTGCTAGTGTACTTTAGCTAGTCATACTTTCACCAGGGTGGACATGATCCTTTCAGTTTTATCTTAATGAGCTTCTATTAAGGAGTGCAATGGTTAGGCTACTACATCTTTTATAAATAATTGGGAGTTAGTATTGGAGGGAATGTATTATTGAGCATGGGGCATTAAATTAAGAGCTGTGCCAGATAAATGTAGGAGTTGTGGGAGCTTCCTCTGGTCCTAATTTGGGTGAGGTGGTAGTTGGGGTTTTTTTGAGTAGACTTCTTTTAGCACTAAAATTATAGAACCTGGTGAATTTTCACCTTTTTTCCCTTTTTCTGAGAAATTTGAAAAAATTTTTCCTAGTTATTTATTTGTGATTCAACTGCCTGCTTTTCCTAGCATTGCACTTGGAAGCAGTTCTTGTACTTGGTTTCCTAGCATTGTGCTTAGAAGCAGTTCTAGCAACATTCTTTACAAATATAATTTATTCTTATATTTCAATGCAGCTAAATTGATGTTTAGCATTCGGCGCTGCTTGAATGCCTGCATCCAGAAAGCAAAGAAAGAGAGTCTTCATTATAGTGACAATGAGGAAGATGTTGATCAAAGTGGAAAGGAGAATACAAGTGTAAGAAATTCTACTTTATGATACATTCTGGAAACTTTTTCTGTGCTACTTAATCTGAGAAAAAGGCAGATGATGATGTGACAGAGATCTGAAGGAAACCACTTGGGCTTCTATGGAATTGGAAGAGTTGAACTGCTGTTATAGTGTCTTCATGCCTTGCAATAGCAGAAGTTTTGTGAAATAGCTAAATTAAGATAGAAGGAGCATGAATCATGTTTTAAGGGATTTTTCCCTATTTCAAGATCTAATCAGAAATTGGTTTGATTGTGCAATTAGATTATGGAAAAAATTCATATTGTAAAATACTCAAGTTTTATAGAGAGAGTGGAGCTCATTTTCTATGAAAAACTCAATGCCTTTGTGAAATGAAACACTGAAATTTTTAGTGTTTTTTTAAACCTTATATTAATGTAAATGTATATTTGAGAACATAAAAGGTCATATCATCCAACCATTTATATTTCAGGTCATGGATAGTGAGCTGTCAATAGATGATATGGCCAGTTTATTGGAGATTACTGTAATTCTCTGGAGAAGTATTCAGAAGGCACTCGATCACAATGAAGAGGCCAAAAGTTATGCTATCAGAAAATTTGCTTCTGTACTTCCTGAGTATTTTGAAGTCTTTAAGGTAAAGAAAGTTGAGTTGTTCCTGTAAGGGCTTGGCATGTTCATCAGCTGCTTTTGTGTATTAGGTGTTCTTTTTCGTTGTTGCTATAAGATATAAGAAGTAGCAACCTTCTTGGAGTTCCATAATAGAAGCTATTTTCCTATTGCAAGATGTGACTGATGAAACATTATCTAAATTGTCAGTACAGAAATACTTGTGCAAGAAATTGCTCTCCTTGTAGTGTTGTAGAGGATTTCATTCTTTTGAATTCTTTGGAACTTATGGAAAACAGTAGCTGAAATAAATACTCAATGGAGATGAGAGCTCACATGTTTTTCCACATGTTCCCGAAAATCCTCTCTGCTATCATAATTTGTTGTGATCCAGCTGCTGGAACAGACAGCTGAAGCAGCTGAGGCTCCTTTTTCACATTCTTGTGTTTTAATTCGATTCTACTAATCATCTTTTAGATGCATTTATTTATTGGGCTTGATATAACAATTAAAATCAGTCATTTTTGCATTTTCCTTCCTCTGGATATTTTTAATTGTTTTAGTGCTATTCTTCAGGATGCTGTCTGTCCTTTGATAGTCACTAATAGCATCTGCTGCACCCTGTAGTGCATTTAGAAGGATTTTCTGCTGGATGTCTTTGTTTTCTTTACAGCTTTTACACTGAAGTCCATTGAGTTATGCTGGCTGTTGCACTCAACAAGATTCAGGCTTGCTTCAGACAATGAAAGAGTGCAAAGCAATTCATTGCTACGTAGTATTCTGCAGCACAGATAACATCAAATGCTCTCTCTTCCCTGAGAGCATTTGGAAGTTGTCAAAGGCATTCTGAATCTTTTTTTGGTAAAGGATGTACTGTTCCTTCTGAAAGGCTCTAGTGAGCAGACAATAATCAGCTTTAGCAGGCAACCCCTCTGACTTTGATATTCCTCAAGTGAGTGGCTTGGCTCCAGAGAGATGTGTCATCAGAGGCTTAGTTTCTAAAAGACTGCAGAGTGAGGCAGCATATCTCTTCCTTGAAAAGCTATCAATATGTTTTTAAATGTACTTTAAAAAATTATCTTTAAGATTTTAGCTGCCTAAATTTCCATGTAGGAAATAATTTAATTTTGTTGTATTAATGAAGCTTTGACATACACAATGCTATCGTTGAAGTATTTCTGTATAATATAAATGAGACTGTGTCATGGTCTACACCTTGTGTGTTGTTACAACTTGTAATGCACTTTGTTATCACTCTTAGATAAGCACTGTTTTCTTCAGAGTCTTTTGCAGGAATTTCTCATGGAAATGAGTATTCATTTAAGCCATCAGTTACTTGAGGGGAGTTTCACACTTGGTGTCACAATTATGCAATTAAACATTAACCTCTACTAGAGAAAATGTAAGCTAGAGCTGTTATTTCTTTTGTGATGGTTATTAAGGTAATGGAGCCATAATTATTCATGGTAGTTGTTCTGACAGTTTGTCAGAGAGCTGAATGATAAGATAATTGATAATTGACCTCTGAGAATAGGAATCAGAAGTTTCAGATTGCTAGCCATGTGTTGCTCTGAGCTTCATTCAGTTCCACTTCTAGAGAAAAAGGGAAACTTAATATGAGATATTTTAATCTTACTTGTTCATCACAATGTTTTATGTGCATCCTTACATGTACATCATATAGTCTACTTTTTTTCACCCTAGAATGAGCGATGCATCTCTCCATTGGTTATTCTGGCATCCTTTATGCCCCCTGCTGAAATTCCTACATTCAGGTACTATTTTTAAATCCAAAATATGAGTGACTGTGGTTATTAATTTTTCACAACTTCACACATTAATTGCCCATTTGAACAAATTTATCATCTAAACCAATTTTTTAAGTCAGTGAAATGTAAGAGGTGCAAGAATGCCTTTGAGATACTGGTGAATATCTTTTGGTGTTATTGGTTTTCTTTGAATTATTTCTACGCTAATGGTTGTAAAGATAACACATCTCTTTTGTTTGTTTTCTTTGAAGCTGTGGTGTGCTCTCCAGACTCAGAAACCTTGACAGTGGAGCTGACCAAAGCAAATATTCAACCCTGATAGATTGCATGTGTTGCTGGGGTCGAGTGGGCCATGTTCTGGAATTAGCCTGTGAATGGCTGTCTGACACCCTAATCCGAAGGAAGGTGTGCATGTGCATACATCAAAGAATTTAGAAATCACTTGATTACATAAAAGCATTATACTATTTAAAAAAACCCCCAAACTATAAGCAGCTTTAATGCCATTTTATTCTGCTTGAAATTAAAGCAAGATACTAAGTGTTGCTCTTTGTGCTTTCTCCTCAAATAGAGTATTAAAACAGCTGAACGACAAGTACAGATCCAAGTAACACAAGAATCAAAGCCAGAATTAGCAATTGATTACATTGAATATTTATTGACTCATACTTTTAATCGTGATTGCCTACTCTCTGTTGCTAAAAAGAAACTGAAGAACCTTTTGAAAATTCTCAGTGCTGCAAAGGTAACGTTCTCCTTACTATAAATGATATGTATAGAAGGGTGCTTAATATCCTATATTGCCTCAGTCAAATTAAAGGCCTGCAAGAATAAATTAATGAATAAGATTCATGATCTTTTCTTCCCCTTGGTAAGTAGGTTTTCCTTCTGATTGTGTTCCAGGCAAATATTCTATGGTAGAATGTTTTGAAGATTGCAGATTATAACCAGCTTGGTATTTTCAGATATTTCAAAATTTTTGTTATCTAGTGTTGAGCATTTTTAAAGGACTTGAGCTTTGTAATGTGCATGTAAGGAATAGTCTGAAAATCAGTTGCAAAATGAGAGTAATTGAATGCATGCCTGTTGGCTTTTTGATTTTAGGCCTTTTTCCAGGTTTAGTGTTTTGGAGGGATTGGTTGGTTTGTTGTTTTTACTTTTTTTTCATTTGTTGGTGTTTTTTTTTTTTTAAGATCTCTTGGTTACAGCTGCTGAGAGAAGATTTGGAAAGATTTTCTGGAAAATATAAATGTAATCTTTGATATTTCAGGAAGTTCTTGCCTCAATTATGAAGGCAACTGATGCAGGTTCTGATAGCTGCAAGCAAGCAACTAGCCTGAGAGCTTTCAGCCTCTTTTGCAGATTGAGTATTCATCTTCAGAACAAGGTATGGTTATGGCTTTTCAGTATAAACCAGAATTACAGTTGACAGCGTAAGGATATTCCAGAAGAATTGGAATAACAATTGGTGAACTACTTCTTCATCTTTTCCAGTTCTCTGAAGAAGATCACCTCTCTCTTCTGAAGGAGACCGGTGCTTGGATAGAAAGTGAAGTTGTACCGTTTACACAAGCAAGTGATCATGAAGAAGATGGCAGTAATGTTTCTGAATTAATTATTCAGGTTAGAGATCTCTTATTTCTTAAACTGTAGCCAATCTATAAAGCTATGTAAGTAGCAACTGTATACTGACAAACATAGTGGAAGCTTTGGAGCAGGTGGGTGAAATCCAGATTGTTCTGAGGCTACAATTTTGTGGTTTTGCTGTTTGTCTGATTGTTTAAAGTCACACACCTTTTGTAAATTGCAGTTTAGTTATAGCCTTTATGTTTTAAAAATATATAAATATGATTGTGCATACTCTAGCAATTAAATCAAGTAGTTGGGGGCAACAATATCTTGTTCTATAGATAAAGTTCTTTTAATCTGAAGCAGTGTAGCAGTGTATATATATTCTCATCCTTTCTATTGATATGTTTTCACATTTGTGAAAATACCAACACAAGAAATTTCAGGCACAGCAATTGATGTAACCTGGGTTTCTAACAAGCAATTCTTATCCTCAATCTCTCTCTTATCCCCATATTAAATAAATGTGATGTTTATACTGTTTTATTAAAGGTTTGCTAGCATAAAGTTAAAATTGTCACTGAATCTTGGTTCTGAGAAGAACAAAATTAGTTTCTAAAGGGAGGACTATAGTTACGTGGTATGCTATCATTTAATAGCCTGTTCTTCTGTAGAGTAGAAGGACCTGGAAACAACAAAGAATCACTGAGATAGCTCATTGTGTTAAACATCAGAACAAATGACTTAGAGGCCCAGAAAGTATTAGGAGAGAGGATTTAGATGTAATTGTGTTTGCTTGTTTTCTTGATTCCTTTCTTTTCTTCCTGCCTTTCCAAAAGTAATAGCACCCTTTTACTCTGAGGGATCCAGTGTGCTTCATGCTAGTGCTAAGTTCCATAGAATCTTCTCTGCTTACTTCCAATGATACAAAGATGTGAGTTACCTAGGAATTTATTAATGAGGTCAGTCTTCTACTAAATCCCACAGCTGCAGCTGAATCACTTTTTGAAAAGTATAAAGTGATAGTGAACTCAAATAAGTCTTGTAGTTGTTCCTGGTGCAGGCTTCTTGTGTGTTTGATGTGCTGTTGTATCTCTCCCTGAATGGAAAACGTAGTATGCATATTTTAAGTCTTTTGTGGCCATTTTTCAGAAGTTTGGAGGTGCAGATCTCAATCTTGTAGAAAGACAAGGCAGAAAATAGGGAATCTTTACCAGCATTATCAGAATGTTTGTAATCAATTTCCTGGGTTTGAATACATGACAGAAATGCAGGATAGACAGTTGCCACATTTAAACCCATCTGACACATTATTCTTTATCCTGTAATTAATTAAACACAATGATTTCTACTAGTAGGTCTTAAAGCCCATTTACCGGAGTATCATAGCCTGCTGAGTATGTAATCTGTGTGTCTGTAGGGAAAGCTTCTCTTTCTATACTGGTTTTATACTAGTTTTGCTATTCAAGATGGGTAGAGATGTCATATTCTGCCTCAATAAATGTTAAGTATCAGCACGTCTGATCTGAGTCTGAGAGAGAGCACGTACTGCCTTTTGAGAAAATTGTGTTTACTGAAGGAAAGGGCAATGAAAGCATTTGGAGAACTGTCTGGAAAATTCTGCTTTTCAGAGGTTGTGAATTGAGGAATTTTTAAGTAGGTGCACCAAATTACATGGTGACTTACAGCTTTATTTTTAAATTTTGCTGAACATTTATGTTCTATAAATTTTATTTCTCATATTTTTGCATCTCTTTTCTAGGCCTACCTGACTGTATGTAAAGATGTCATAATGGTTGGCCTCGGGGAGCTCACATTTCAAGCACAGTTTTTAGACCTGGCTCTTTCAGTTACACAAGCAGGTATAATATTTCATACCAACATAAACAGCTCCATGTGCATTTAGTGGATTTCTCTTATGTTAGTGGGTCTGTTGCTTTTAGCATTTTGGAGTCTATTTCTCAAAAAGCAGTGTTAACAGCTTATCTTAGTTGATGCTAATGATATGGTGTAGATATAGAATACTAGATGACCTGTAATAGTTCCTTCCAACCCAAACTATTCTGATTCATTGGTCAAAAGTCACAGCTGCTTTTCAGAAACCTGAAAACAAGTGGAGAACCAACCCAGAACCATATCACTGTTGGTAGCTAGTGCTTCTTCCTTGCTCTTAGATTCCAGTTACTAATGTTGATTCAGGAGGTTTTATATACATTGTTTTTTTAATGTAAGTTTGTATTTTTATATTGAGATACATACATATCATTATGTTTCATGAGCCAGTATTGTAACACTGTTTGGCTCACCTTTGGTAAGTTTTGTTTACAGTACAGACAGAATTACAGTTTATTTCTGAAGAATCTGCAGGTTTAATCCCAATACTTAAGAATTTGAAGGGAATGATGAATTTATAGATAAAATATGGATTGATCTGTATGAAAATTTCAGATGAGGTTATTCAGAAGCTGAATATATTGTCTACACTTGTAACTATCTCATTACAATTTTTATATGGTGATATTTCTCTTTTGCTAGAGAGAGGTGGCTGTTGTGCTCCTGTACTGCTGTATTCTCTGAAAGAAATTATTGAAGCTTCTTTGACTCAGAATACTGAGACAGATGAAATGGAAAATATTTTCCATGCTGTACAGATGGTTTTCCAGAAAGTCCTAGAATGGGTGACTCGTAGACTCAAGAAACAGCCAGAAGAAGGGATCCAGGTATCCTATTATACTTTAAATTGCTACCTAATGTGTAAATGCATCCATATTTTTATGCAAATGTGTTAGACACTTTGAGGTCATTGTTTCAGTCAACATCTGTTGAAACTTTCAGTTAAATTTTCAGAATTCCTTTGTTACTAATGGGTTTTTTTAATCCATCATTGGTTTGGTTTCATTATGGCAGAAAAGTAGTAAATTGAAGAAGGCACTACATTGCCTGAACCACTCTAGTAGTCTTAGGTTATTAGTGTTATCTGCAATTAAAGAAACTTTCTCAAGCCAGAGCAAAGAATTTGATTATGATCTAGGGAGGAGGAATTGGTCTTTTATTAATTTCAGCCTGAATAATATCACCTTAAATATATACATGAGATCCTCAAGTTCTTCAAAGCTTCCTGTCTTCACAGTCTTATGTAATAGCAGTGCCATGGGTGGATTGGGGAAGATGTGGTGGTTTGCTTTTCTGAATTTGTGAAAAAAGATTTCATTTCTTGTTTTGTTAGAACAATTCTTCCAAATTTACGAACAGCTTTCCCAAATGTGTTGAGACTAGAATCTCACAAGAGCTTTCAAGGTGTAATCTGCACTCCTTCACAGAGAAGCTTATTGAAATATTTCAATTGTACTCAAGCAATCTGAAAAAAATGACCTGTTTTCCTTTGGTTTTAGTTGATTTACTCTATTCAAATGCCTCTTGGAGAACTGATACATACAGTCCAGTGCTGGCATTCATTTTGTCCAGCAGTTCACCAAGGTGTGCTCTTAACTCTCCTGGCTGCAATAGTAGCAGAGATAAATCATGAGCTACAGAAGGTAAAGTTAATGCTGACTTTTTTATACCTACTGCCTTGTAAATGTTTTTTTGCAGAAATAGAGACAGGGTGAGCTTTGTACTGCAGATCAAGATTTATAATGTGTTTGTATGGAACAGGCAGGAAATTTTATTTTCATAATTTGCAAATAGGTCAGCGTAATAGCAGATTTGTTCTGTTACCTAGTTAACTATCTTCCTCTGACAGAAGAGTTTAGAAATTAAGTAGTGTTGGAGATTAATTACATGCATTTTGAGCTATTTTCTCTGTGTGTTTGTACTGGATCTGGCTGGGAAGGTGTTAACTCTCTTCACTGTGGTTGCTGCTGTTCCATGGTTTCATGTTGTGGCTAAAACATAGCTGAGGGCACAGGCTTCAGTTTTGGCGGTTGCTGGACAGGGCTTGCAGAGTGCAAAGGTTTTCCCTCTTCCCTTCAACCTTGGTCTAAGAAAAAGTAAGCGGGGGGGCAGCAACTGAGACCATTGACCCAACTGATCAATGGCAGGTTGAATAATATATGATGTTGTGCTCAGCTGTAACAGCTCAGGGAAAGGAGGAGGAAGAGCGATTGATTGTTCTAAACCCACGTCACTTCATCTCACTTGGCATTAGTGAACCACTGGTCTCTGAAAGATTCCAGTTCCCTGTTATTTGAACTGTCCCATGAGGTTCCAAATACCTGTTTCAAAGCAGGCTGATGTAGTGCTATATCCTTTTCTCATACCATTGCTGTTGTGGTTTCTCAGCTTTTTTTCTAGAGGATTTCCAAAACTCAGGTCTGTGCTTCTCTGCAATGTAAACAAAGAAGCTTTAATACTAAAAAGATTTTATAGACCGAAGTTATTTAAATGCTGAATGTCCAAGGAGTCATTACTGTCCTTGAAGAGTAATATTCCCAGTGCATGTGATAGTAGCTAACACAGCCAGTAAAACAGGACACTTTGAGAACTAACAAGGAAGAACAAAGGTTGTTCTATTACTGTGTTTGATAGATAAGTCACAAAAATGATAAAATTTTGCCAGAAAGTACTGAGTATGACCGAGCTGTTTCTGACATGCAGCATTACTGAAGGAACTGAAATAATACCAGAGATTTACCTGTGAATAGGAATGTATGAGCTGTGGGATGAGAGCGTGATCTTTATAGATGGAGCAGAGTAAAAATTTATGGTATTTAATGATACTGAAGATTGGTACTTGTAGATTATGAATGTTCACTGCAGTGAGTCACCTGAACAGCAGGTTTCCCTGCCCCCAGGTTATTGTACTTGTAAATCAAAATTTAGTTCTAATTAAATACTTGCCAGAATTTGATACCAAAAATAACTGATACGGGGAATTGGGAAACTGCTGTCACCTAAGTTAATTTTAGAAATGATGTCTGCACACTACATGTGGAGCCACAGATACACGTTTGTCTTTAATGGCTGTGCCTTTATAAATAATGACCAACAACATAGTTGAAACATGTTCAGAACGACTGTGGAGAGTATCTGCCTTGGGACAAATACTGCTTATTTGGTGTAGTGTTAGCCTTTCTGATTTAAATTTGTTTTGTTTATTCAAAGACTAGTGTCTGCAGTATTAAGACTATTCAAAGAACACAGATGAATGTCTCTTCTAACTATTTAAGATTAGTTAGGTCCTGGTTACTGTAATTATTCAACTGTGGGTTTACTGCAATATGTTCTGCATACTTATACTTCTTGATCTCCAACAGTTGGTGCATTTCTTCCTTTTTTAGGCTTGCATTGAAAAAGACATAACGATACCCAAGAATGTTTCAGACCTTCCTCCTCTTTCGAGCAGTTTAATGGCTATAATTATGAAGTCAGTTAATGTTGTCAGGTAAGTGTTTCTACATTTGTTTGTCCACAGCTATTAGTAATGTGGAGCATCTTATATATCATCAACAAAGTTTTTATTTTGAAAGAAACATGATTTACAATGTATTTTTGCTTTATTTTTTCCATAGGTCATTTTTAAATGAATTGAGGAAATGCATTCTCTCTGAAGAAATTAAAGGGGTTTTTAGTCTAACAGCTAGTGTCTGCATTGTCATTGTTATTACAGGTCAGTAGAACTATTTTTAGCTTTTATTTTTTAATTACATGCTGCATTTTTAAAGGAGTTGTTACACCATTTAACAGGCACTAAACATTAGATCTTATAGAAAAATCATAATACAATAAGGAAATGTCACTTGCATATCATGTTTTTAAGCTTTGGCCTTTCAGTGTTAGTGCAATGTATTTAAAAACACAGATGTGCTTATTTATAATGTCCATGCCTCTATTGTGAGTGTTTGGAATATGCAGTCCATAATCTGGGATTACTTAATCAATCTAGTGAAAATGTGATTTAGTATCTAATCCTTCATTAAACAATCTTTACATTAAAAAATTATGACAATAGGCAGGGTCATTGTTTTTTGTCCAACTTTTTAACATAATCTTGATTCAAATAGGTAAGCACAAAGTTTCACTTGTGGAGGATATTGTACCTGCCCTTCAAAGGAATCTGCTAAAATGCAAGGATGCTGCCACGGGAGAATCTAACGATGCTGAAAGGTAAATGTGCCGTGGGAAATGAACACTCACCTCTCTTGTACCCTCTCAGCAATAATTACCTGTGGTTTACACTTACGTAATGAGGTCGGAATGCTCTGAATGATTGCAAGCTTTAAAGCAAAAGGCTTTAAAAGGCCAGTCATTTACTGTGATTGGAATCTTGATGTATTTAGTTTGGGTTTTTGTATTGATATTGAACGTGACTGAATTGATCCCAGATACTCTGATTCAGTTCTGTTAGTAGCAGGTGCAGAACAAAGCATTGGTACTAGATTTTTCTCCCATGCTTTATTATTAGGTATATGAGTCCATACCTGGGCAGATGCTAAAAGATTAACTATGACAATGACTTGAAAATTACCTGTGGAAAGGTCTTATTTTGCTCTGTTTTGAAAATTTGATGTCATATTTGGTTGACTTATAGATTTTTTTTTTTCTTTTGGGGGATAGGGAGGGATATTTCTTAAATGTATTTGCTACGCTCCTTAAAGCCAAGATGAAGTTACAAGATACTCCTGTATATAAAGTAAGAGCTTTTTAATTGTGGCCACATGGACTACCTCCCTTTCTTAATTCAAATCCCTGGGGTTTTTCTCTTGAGTTGTATCAAGAATCCCAGCAGCTACACAAAATGGTCTGTCAGTGGTAGAACTCTTAGAAGGCTGTACAGTAAATATCCTCTTGAAGTGGATTCAGAAGTGCAGAAGGTAAATAGGATTTTTCCAGAGTTAGAAAAAAAAGCCTGATGTTTAGGACAATGTGACAGAGTAGTTGTGTTGTTGCTAACAAAATGTGCATTCATTCATTTAAATCTGCTATTATATCTGAGCCAAAAGGGTATTATGTGCCTCTCTTTAAAGAGATATATAGACTTAAGAACTAGACCAGAAAGTTTTTTGATACGTAGAAGCCACTTCAGTTATGTACTATTGAAAAAGAGATTTATTTAGAAAACAAAAGGGGAAAAACTCAAAACCAGTGCACTCTTCATTTCCATTTCCTGCCTTGATGTGAGAAAATAGAAAACAGACGTTTTGCTGTCAAGGCTTTTGAGTGGTTTCAGCAGAAAATATTTTGCTCATGTAACAGGAAAGTAATAAGGTACCAAAAAAAATCATATCAAAAGAAGTAATCACTACATAATTGGACTTCTAAAACTCAGAGTGACGCTGCTTCCTGGATAGATTGTTTTAATTAGTTGCTTGGCTGTAACAAATTTCTTTTGGTTGACGCTTATCTTAGAAACAAAATCAAACAAAGCCCAATTCTTTTTTTGTTGTGAAATCATTTAAAGTTGGGTTGCCAAGTGTTCCACTAGAAACTTTTTTTTAAAATCATAATGATCTGGGAAAGAAAGGTGAGCAGCAGAGTATGACGGTTCGGTTGTGCACCTCTTTTAATCAAGACACTAGAAAAGGCTGAGAAATTAAAGCACATCTTAACATGATTAAATAAATAGGCCCATTAAAATGAGTAATTGCCACCACTTGAATGGCCCACAGACTATAAATTTCTGTAAGAACACAGGTAATTGCTTTATGTATCTACATAATCATCTCTGCCCACTGAACAGGGACAAATCAACCTAGAATTTGGGGCAGATGAAGAGCATAAGATGCTACATAGTGTTTTAATTTCATGATATATAAATGGCTGCTTTTGTATAAGATGGTCGCAGATAATCGATTAGGAATATGAACATGATGATAAGCAATTTTAACAAGAATCAGAATTACAGTATGATAGCAGAATTCAGAAGCGTTCCAGGGACTGGGTGAATTCCTATTTGTACTGGTATGTTGGGTTTGTTTTTTTTCTCTCTCCTGAAGGGTGAAAGAATTCATTCTGAAAAAAGGTTTTAAGAGGTTCTTAAATGATGAGGTTTTGCTTCACTAATTAACATGTTTGCACTGTCCCAGACAGTGCATTGGACTAGGCTGGGTGTCTGGTATCTTCTGACATGCCATTTGTAGTGCTGTGGCACTAGAGTGCTAGTGCATAACTAAAGTGTAATTAGATGCAGTCTGAAATATCTCCTGTTGTTTGTAAAGAATTTTATCATACTGCTTGCCAAGTCCCAGTATTTTAATCATGGTATGCTGCAAGCCAGATCTTTGAGCATTACTTAGAGCACAATCTTGTAACACACAGTGCTTCACTGATGCATCCTGAAATGTTACTGGTTTTTTTTAACTCAATAATTGTATTACTTTTTGCTTCTGAGTGTGTTATCATAACTCCTTGATGGATTACTTGATTTAAAACTTGAGTATACCAGGAAAGAGTGACATCTTTTAATTTTCCATGACTTATTGTCCTGGTATTCTATGTTAGGATCTTAAATTTAGACTTTGAAGTATTACTTTTTGCATATTATAAAAGAAAGAAACACATGAAAATACTGTCTGGTGTAGTAATTCAAATACTGCTCTTAAGGAATTGCTGCACTAATTCAAAAGCAAAAATTCTCACTGTTTAAGGTGGCCTCAAGGGTCTTTTTTTAAAAAATGCTATTCAGTGCACTTAAAAATTCTGGAGATCATATTGTATATTGAGGGAATTTCCTCAAGAGTAATGGCACACATATTCATTCAGTTTATAAAATGCAAATATTTATGTCTAGCAAAAAAATGTTGATAAAGCTGTCAGTGCAGTGATTTGGAGATGAGAGCAAAATGGTCTATAAAACAAGATGTGCTAAAGAATAATATCCTCTACTTGACATTTTTGGGTTTAATTAGAATTTTGAATTATGGGTATAGAATTTAAATATACCTAAAGGCTGTGCTGATATTTCTTTATTATTATCATTTAGCTACCTTCCCAAGCTTCCCAAGCTTATTGCGATCTCATTGAGCCCTGCAAATGATGGTTCTTCAATTGCTTTGTGATAAAACTTGGTGTGTGGTTTCTCTGCCACTTAGCCAAGAGCTCACTAGAAAGCTACTGGATAGAAATTGGCAAAATGTGTCTGTAGAGTTGTGCAGTTATTCTGAATGACAACTTGCTGCCCAGTGGGTGGTAGGTGCATGGTCCCATGCATTTATTCTCCTGGAATGGTAACAGAATAAAGTTTATACAAGGGAGCGTTGTGTATAAAGCCACAAATCTCAACTAACTACAAGGATAAGAGGGCTGGAGCAACTGCCCTATGAAGACAGGCTGGAGGAGTTGGGGTTGTTCAGCTTGGTGGCAAGAAGGCTCAGGGAAGACCTCATAGTAGCTTATCAATACCTGAAGGGGGCTACAGAATGGCAGGGGTAGGACTTATTAATAAGATATGTGATGGGAGGACAAGAAATAATGGATGTAAGTTGGAAGGGGGTAGATTCAGGCTAGATAGAAGAAAGAAATTCTTTATGGTGAGGGTAGTGAAACACTGAAACAGGTTGTCCAGAGAGTTTGTGGATGCCTCCTCTCTGGAGGTGTTTAAAGCCAGGCTGGACTGATCAGCCAGATGTAGTGGGAGGAGTCCCTGCCTATGGCAGGGGGGTTGGAACTTGATCTTTAAGGTCCCTTCCAACCCAAACTATTCTATGATTCTATCTTCTAGTACATTGCAGTAGCAGCTTACTGGGATAATTGAGATCCATCCTAACTTCAAGGATACAGGCTTATAAAAAAGAGTGACAGGCCCATAGCCATCTGCATTCAGAGAGCACTAGCATCCAATACACAATTGTGGAAATCCAGAATTGCTTCTTGCATTTCAGGTCTTGGTATCTCATAATGAATGCTCTATCTTGTCATCGTGATTAGTGACCTTGCTATAACAATAAAAATATGGAGGGGAAAAAATATTTGAGAATTACAGATTACAGAATCCTTTACAACAGTAATGTGGCTGATAAAGTTGGTGGTGATTAACAGTGAAATAATGTTTTGGCAGGAGCCCAAACTGCCTATTTTTGTGTTTTGAGGGTATTTTACAGCAGCATTACAAGAAATTGCATGAGAATGTGACTGCAAAAGGTCCCTCTCTCAGGGAATGCAGGAAAATAAAAAGGCACTAGCAGAGGGGGAGCTGAACTCTGGAATTGTTTTTGGAGTAATGTGAGACAAGAGCAAGTCAGAAGGGGGCTGAGATGGGTGTACCTGCAGCTGAAGGAGGCTGCTGCTATGGACAAGATAGAAAGCTCCAGCTTGGGAAAAACAATGCCAGAGGTGAGGAGAAAAATTATGAATACTGAAGAATGAGAGAGAAAAGAAATAAACAAATGAAAATGACCTTAGGATGAATTTGTGGTAAAGGATTTGACTAAGTTAGAAAAAAAAGTGAAAATACTGTGAAGAAAACGAGTGGGGTTTTTTAAATAGAAGATGAAATATTAGAAAATGTGCCTGTATTGACATGGTAATTTAAAAAGGCTTCATGTAAACTGTGCTCCAGCTAGAGATGATCAGCAGAGAAATGGACAAATCCAAACAAATGTAATTTGTAAAGGTATATTTAATACTTAAACTGATTGGAATCTAATAGAGGAGGACTTATTTAGCATGTCTAATCCTGTTACACACTGTTTTATGCTATTTCAGAATCCTGTGTGAATCATCTTTGAAAATTTTGGATGACTTTTTGACGACACGGAAGCCTTTGTGATGAAAATTAAAGCAAGAACCATGTATTGCTTTTTAAAAAAAGACTGTCTTGTAAACTTATCAATTTGTCAAAGTTTGTTTTCTATTAATTCTACATATTTAAATCAGGAGAAAGGTATAATGTATTAAAGTGTGTATAGAAATCTTGTCATAGTAAAGATTTTTCAAACAGCTCTAAAGACTTATGTGTAAAAATGTATTATTTTGGGGGATGTAAAATCAGTTATCTTTGTTTTTATGAAATGAATAATAACTGTATCTTATATACTTTGAGACTGAGGTAGCATGTAAACTCACCCTGGGAAGACTAATAGAGCTTATTCTTTGAGGTTATGGAAATAAATTTCATTTCAAGACATGTGGAGGACAAAATGGCTATAGAGAATAGCTGTCATGAATTCACCAGGGCAAACTCTGCCTGACTAACCTGATTTCCCTCTCTTTTGTGAAAGAAGAAAGAGCAGAGTGTCATCTTTCTTGTCCTCACTTGTACACAGAGGTGTCTGTACTGCTGTCTTCACCTGCCTGGATGAAGAGGTACACAAGAAGACAATGTTAAGAAAACAGCTTACAATAAGACAAATTCTTGTTGGACAGAGAAAAAAAAATTCATTATGAGAGTGATTTGAAGCTGGAAATGAAGCAGGAAGAGGTTGGTCAGGAAGGCTGTGGAACATCCATCCCTGGAGACGTGCAGAACTTGACTGACAGTGCCATGACCATCATCATCTCATAACTGAGCCATGGACTGGAGCAGATTCCTCCAAACTTCAGTGTTCCTGCTGCAAGTGCACTGCAGGGGAAATACCCTAGCTGTTAAGCATGCACTTGACTAATATGTAAGTTAAATTGCTTTTATATTTAGCTGTATTTCATAAATTAATACTAATGATGCAGTTAAGCCACTTATTTAATTTTGCTAATGCAACTAGGTGCTTTCCTAAGCCTGGTAAGAGAGTGCCGATAGCAGAACATTATTTTGCCTTATCTGAGAGAGCTGGAAATCGGGTGTTTAAACTCATGGTGGGGTTTAACCCCAGCCAGCAGCTAAGGACCATGCAACTGCTCACTCTCTCCCCCCTCCTTGTGGGATGGGAAAGAATTACATGGGTAAAAATGAGAAACTTGTGTATTGAGTAATAGTCAAAATGAAAAAATGATTGGAAGAAAAAAAAAAGAGTAAGGTTAGAATTAATAAGAGAAGAAACAAAGTAAGGGTGATGTTAAAGACAGAAAAAAATAACAAGACAGGAAAATAAATCCAAAACATAGCTTCATACTAGTAACTGTGGAGTTACTGCTAACTCTATCCCAGCACAGCTCATAATGCTGTATTTTTGTCTGTTTCAGAAGGAAATCTAACAGGAATTTCCAGAAATTATTCAACCATAGTCTAAAAGTGAACAGCTTAGACTTGATTATCATCAATTGTGTGTCTGTGGGAGCCATTTTGGTCCCCAGTGTCACAGAAATTAAGAAATTTAACTAAATTAAGACAGACTTCTCATTAGAGTTACAGAATCATAGGATTGCCTTTGTTGGAAGGGACCTTTCTGATCATCAAGTCCATCCATTGAGCTGACACTGCCAAAGCATCACTAAACTGTGTTTCTATGCACTCCATGTATCTGTCTCTTAAATACCTCCAGGGATGGTGTCTCAACCACTTCTCTGGGCAGCCTGTTGGTAACCTTTTCAGTATAAAAATTTTTCCTAATATCCAATTTAAATCTGCCCTGGCACAACTTGAGGTGCTTTCCTCTTGACATGTCACCTGTTACCTTTTTCCAACCTTCTTTCAGGTAGCTGTAGAGAGGGATAAGGTCTGCTCTCAGCTGCCTTTTTCTCCAGGCTCAAGAACCCCAGCTTACTCAACTGCTACTTGTAAGGTTTGTTTTCCAGACTCCTTAGCAGCCACATTTCCCTTCTCTGGACACACTCCAGTACCTCAATGTTGTTCTTGAGTCAGATTTGTCCATAGTGCTGTACCCCCATGTAGCTAAACAGCCTTTTACTGTGTTGGTTTTCTTAATAAACTGTCATGCTTTGCACCAGGAAAGCCAGTGTGTTTCTGGATGCATGAATTCCATGAGATTTACCTTATCCACAACACCAGCCTGAGCCAAAAAGATTAATATTGCCACAGCAGGTATCTGTGGATCTGCCAACTGCTTATCCATCAACATCCTTATAAAAACTGTGTTCTTTGGCCTTCATTCTTCTACATCTGTTAACAGGCAGGTGTTCCAGTAATGACCTTTTAAATCTTCTGAGGATACAAATTACTTAATGAATATGTAAATAAGTGTCTTTTTTTTTTCCTGCTTCTCAGTCTTTCAGCATTTGCTCTTATTATTAGGTTAGAAGAGAATCAAATTTACTTCTTTGTTTTTCCTCAGCTTATAGTATTGCTTTTCCAGTTTTCACTTGTTATGGAATACTTGTTCTAAATGTAATATACCAGAGCATGAAAGAAATAAAGGTAATGAAAACATCAGAAGTAAGCAGATTTCTTCTGAAGAACTCGGAGTTGGCATTGCTAGGAAGGGTGAGAAAATTAGAAGATAAACCTTTGTCCTCCTGCTGGCTGGTTCTCAGGTGTGTTTTGAAAAGTGCTGAAATCATTTGGCATCAGTCATGAAGCTGGTGTATAGATTTCAGCTCAACCTCTAGTCCTACTTTACTGTAACTGCTCTGACAGATAATAAATACTGACTTTCTGCAACACAAATAATGATGGGCTTAGAGTTCCTTGAGCTGGGGTCTTCCAGAGCTTTCTCTGTGGGTCTTTGGGACAAACTTAACAAAAACAATGTGAAGAGTTCTAGGTTTTACTGGCTGTTCTCATTGAAAAACCAAGTCTTGCAAAAATGTTAAATCCTTACATTTTCCTTCTGTTTTAAAGATATAAATAAATAGTAGGTACCTTAAATAAGTTATTTCTTGGAAACCTGTAAAACAAATATGTTTCATCTTGCTAATGAGATGCTGCTGAGGTGTTATTGGTGAAAAGGGGTTGGTCTTTGAATTTTATGGAATACTCTTGGTATTCAGCCAGCAGCACCATCCTAACTGCACACCTGGGAACGTCCCCTTTGACACCTGACCAGCTTTTCCAGGAAGTTGAGCTTGATTTTTATTAATAACATTGCTTGAAACACAAACAAGTAATGTCATACTAATGTCACGCCTTGAAGCAATTTGCATTGGTGGTTGCACTTACCTGAAGAATACATTTTGTAGTCACAGTTGTTCCTCTAAGTGCCTATAACTCTCCTCTTTGTGTGTATATATCTATATATTTGTACATATATATATAAAAATCAATATAATGTTACAGAAGAAAGTAATGACTTTGAACTATTAATCTTTTCATTTTATTTGTAGGGACTTGGTTCCTTTTTTGATGACAGTGTTCATTTGCTGTTGTCTGGCTGGGAAATAAAGTCTTTCATGTATCATAGCTTCAAATCATGAGCTAAAAAAACAGCTGAGGGAGAAGCTCTTAAGTTTCTTCCCTTGCAAATAAATGCCTTCAGGTATGGATTCAAGCACAGAACAGTTTTAGGCAGCCAAGGAAAAGAAAAAGTTCACTTTGTACCTCCTGTTTGTTTCCATGATAGCTGCAACCCTCCACATTTAAGCTTACGTGTGCTGCTGCTGTGAAGTGTTTGAGGTCTGAAAGAAATCAGAGAGATTAATTTGATTAATCTTTCACCTTGCTTGAAAAATGCTTAGTGAAGAATAATTAGGATAATAACTTCAATCAGCAGGCATGACAGCTACCTTGTAGTGTTAATCTCCATGTCCTGTGAACAGAGAGGGCTGCAGGGCACTATCCCATCTCTGTTCTGGGAATGCTTGTCTACTGCAGCCCAAAGAGTGTGCTCAGCTCTTACATTGTGACAATTGGCTGTCCAAAGGCAGCTTTTGGGAGCAGCTGCAAAACTTTCCACAAGCAGCCAGTCCTTCACTTTCATTAAGCCCTTGCAAATAGTCACAAGTCATGCCTAATCTACTTCAGATAAGACTTCTTAGTCCTGAGCTCTCTGTAGCTGTATTGCTGCTTGTCTAACCATGATCTGAAGCTCCCCAAATCTGTGGGATTTTAGCATTAATTTCCTCAGCAATCACTGGGATTTTTTTTCACTGTGAGGTTGTTCAGCATGGGTGTATTCTAACACTTCTCTTAACAACAGAGGATTGTTTTCCAATTATATCTCGTAGTTCTAGAAAAGCTACACAAGTTATCAATATAGAGGAAACTTCAGCAGTAGAAATTCACTTTTTGTTATATCTTTTAGCATTTTTTCAAACAGTAATGCAGCAGGTGATTGTGCTGTTACTTCCCTACTGCTTATCTCAGCAGGAAGTACAAGGTGTTACCAATTTTTTAGTCCTGTATAATTATTTTCTTTAACCAGAAGAATCACCTTGTTTTCAGCAAAATAAAGGTTGTGATGTGATTTTACACGTTTATTTTGTGGGGTTTATATTACATCAAGACTAAATTCTTCCTGTGTAAAATTCCAGTCCTTTGAGATTGCTGTCAACATTGCCCCAGTTTCAGATGTATGTTCAGATTAACCTTTGAACTGTCATGGAAAATAATAAGGTTGCCTTCCAAAACATGGTTAGTAATTCCTTTTCAGCCTAACCTATTTTCTTCTTCCCTTTGATTAGTTCCTTATCCATCTTGCAATTCCTATGATGATCCTAGTCTCAGTTTAATATTCTTTTTTTCTGAGCTGCAGTAGCAGATGCTTTGCTTTAAAAGCTTTACATTTGAAGTAGGAACATTTTAGCAGCTCTTCCTGTAATGGTCTGTGGCTCCTGTACCTACAGCAAGGGGGACACAGGCTGGAGCCAGCCCAGCCTCTATTGGGCTCCTGTGATGTGTAAGGACACGTGCTTGCTTCCTTCTGTAGTAATTATTATACACTGACATGAACTGTGCATACTAGCTTGACTTTCATTTAAATAGAGAATATTAATTCGGCTTTTTGTTTTCCTTTTGTTTCATAATGTAGCAATCCTTATGTCCTAATTGCCTAAAACTGTACTCGAGTCTCAGCTTAACAGAAAGAAAGGCAGGCTTTGCATTCTGACCTTTCTGAAATCTTGCCATGCTTGGTAAAAAGGCAACTATTAGCAACTTTATTTTTTTCTGCATAGCATCTAAAGGGAAAATAAATCTGTAGGAGGTTGTGAATGCAATTAGACCAATCTAAATACTTTAAAAATCAAGCCAAAACAAAACAAGAAAGGTGAATTTAGTTATCTAGTTCCTGCTCCAGGCTACTTAATGTCAGAGTGGATGAAGGCCTCCCATCACTCTTTTTCCCAAAGGAGCTTGTTTTACTAATTCTAATGGCAAAAGATGTTTCCCTTCTTACACCATTCTCTAAGATTGGATGCTACTGATATAAAGATTTTGCTCTCAGTATTTTTTCAGTTCTACACATAGAATTTTGAAGGCTTGCCCTTCATTTAAAAGCCTTTATTGTCCATTTTTAAATTGAATTAATTGAGCTGAGCAGGTGAATTTGCCTGTGTCCAAGAGCTACCAGGGGAATGTCCCATTCCATGGCCACATCAGCCTATCTTCAGATGTTTCAGTCCACCCTGGATTCCTGCAACAATATTCAAACTCAAGGACATTAGCAAAAATGTCAGAGATGTACAATGTGTGCTGCACTATGCATCTATGAGCCAAGAATCTGATTTGCAAATGAAAAAAGAAAAAAAAAGATGTGGTTATTAACTTTCAGTGGTGATCAGATTTTATTTTATATTTTCAGATGTCTGCTGTTGTCAGTATTTAAAAAAATCAAGGTTAAGACTGAAAAAGATGAAACGTAAAACTGGTCCATCTGCAATGAAACTTAAAACTGTCAGATGCTAGAAAATGAGACACTTATCAAAAGATCTGATTACAGCCTCCTGATTTCCTGGTCTGATCTCCACAGCAATATTTGGCTCCTGCTCCACCCAGCACAGGTCAGTCAGCCTCAGGGGAATTCTTATCTTCCCAGTTAAGGTCACAGAGCCTAAAACCACCCTGAGCAGCACATAGAGACCAAGAGATCTGACTTGCTCTTTTTAATTTATCAGTGTATCATGATCCATTGATTAAATGCTTAAAATAAGAGTTGTTTCAATGTGATCTAATATTAAAAAGGACTCTGTGCTATCTGATGAAAGACTCTTCTGTGCAATTAGCACATGTAGGCAGGTGTGATGCTTTAGGCTCTGGAAATATAGTTGTTGAAAAAGTTTGTGTATGGAAAGAGATAGTTGGGTTTTTTTAATTATGGTTTGGGGGAAGAATTCTTTTTTCTCAAACCTGTTGTGAAAACCCTCTTCATCTCTATCTTTTGCAGGTTAAGGCAGCTTTTTTACCTCTACTTTTATTCAAAAGCTAAGGAAAGAAAATTACAGGTACAACTTTATATTTGTGTTAGTATTTTTTCTAAATTCACTTACTGTAATTGTTGCCAGTAGAATTTTGTGCCTTTGCCACTTTTTAATGATCACATACCTTTTTTCATTGATAACATAACTAATGTAAGAGATTTAATGACAGAATATCAAATACCCACATAAACCTTACAGCAGGAACATTTTCCTTTATCTTATGAACCATCAGGAGAAATTTCCCTTTCCTAAGGTGAAACTCCCTCTCCTGCCAGAGGATCTCTTTAGAGCACCGTGAGGCCCTGGCCAGGCATTGACTCTAGGCAGTTCCTGGGGATGTCCATAGGGGCCTGCGAGGGAACTGCTTACTCTGACAGTTCTGGGTCCTGCTGCTTTCCTGCTCCTTGCTGGGCTCCTTCTGGGTGGCTGCCATTGCTCACCCATCCTCATCCCTCCATTCTATGGGTGGGATTACAAGCAGAGTGTCTTTGCTTTCTCCCCTTTCAATTTCTTTTACAGGATAGGGGCTGTCAGCCACCTCAGAATGTTCTTACACTACCCAAGCAGAGAGGAATTCTTAAACAGTAAGATTTTTGCACATAATTTATAGTGTTGCGTAAGAAAATAATTCAGTATGACTCGACACACTCAGTCAAATAGGGTAGAAGCTCTATTACGTGAAGTTCATGGAAAATGCTCAGTCTAGCAGGAAGATTCCCCTGAGAAGCCATGTAAGAGTTTTTGTTTGGTCTTTGATGCTCTGTTGGAACACTGTGAACTGCAACAAAGAGCGAAAGGAAGGCTTTTTAAGTAGTGACTCAGAACAGAAAAAGAGCACCCTGTCTCTTCTATTATCCAACTTTTAATAGTTTCACCAAAGCCTGTGACTATTCTTAATGTAATCTCATACTTACAAAGATACATAATGTAATTTCAGTGTAGTCCAAACAATGTTCCTTTCCCTGGCTGTCATTACCATGACCTTTCCTTGCTTTTTTTTTTCTGGTCACAGTAACCTTCCTTTAAAATAAAATCATCATAGGTGGTGGTACAAGCAACTCAGAAATATCAGAATGCTTTGAGCAAGATTTTCTAAGTATTTTACACTAGAAACAATGTACTTAATTTTTTAAATCTTTTTTTTGCAATTCAAAGTAACTCACATCAGTACACAGTAAGCTGTAAAACAAGCAAAAAGGTCTGAGGTCAGTTCTTGCTTCCTCCCCAGCTGCTGTCAAATATACTGGTCAGTTCTGGATTTCCTCCCAGTATGTTTTTAATGATACTCCCAAGCTTATAATCATGCATCAACTATGTCAAATATTCCAGCCTCTAGGTCCCTGCCAGGTTTGCCTCTGTCACAGCAACAGACAATACAACAGTATTCACCTGGAGTGCTGTGTCCAATTTTGAGCCACTCACCAAAAGAAAGACACTGAAGTTCTGGAGCAGGTCCAGAAAAGGGCAATGTAGCTGGGGAGGGACCTGGAGAATATGTCTTAGGAGTGACTGAGGGAGCTGGGGCTATTCAGCCTGGAGAAAAAAAGGAGGCTGAGAAGAGACCAGATCACTCTCTGCAAGCACTTGAAAGGAGATTTTACAGAAAAAGGGTTATCAAACACTGGAATGAGCTCCACATGGAAGTGGTGGAATTGCAATCACTGAAGTTGTCAAAAGACCTGTAGATGATTCTGTCTACCTGTCTTTTGAACTATAGAATAGTTTGGGTTGGAAGGGACCTTAAAGATCATTGAATTCCAACCCCACTGCCCAGTGGCCGGACACCTCCCACTACATCAGCCTGCTCAGTGCCTTGTCCAGCCTGGCCTTAAACACCTCCAGAGAAGGGGCATCCACAACCTCTCTGGGCAACCTGTTCCAGTGTTTCACTACCCTCACCCTAAAGAATTTCTTTCTTCTATCTAGCCTGAAACTACCCCCTTCCAATTTACATCCATTATTTCTAGTCCTCCCATCACATAGCCTATTAAAAAGTCCTACCCCTGCCTTTCTGTAGCCCCCTTCAGGTATTGAGAAGTTACTATGAGTTCCCCCCTGAGCCTTCTCTTCTCCAGGCTGAACAACCCCAACTCCTTCAGCCTGTCTTCATAGGGCAGTTGCTCCAGCCCTTTGATCATCTTCATGGCCCTCTGGACCTGCTCCAACAGCTCAATGTCCTTTTTGTGCTGAGGGCTCCAGAACTGGACACAATAACTCCAGGTGGGGTCTCACCAGTGCCGAGTAGAAGGGCAAAATCACCTCTCTTGACCTGCTGGTCACACTCCTCTTGATGCAGGTAGATGTGTTGCTGAGGTACGTGGTTCAGTGATGGTTTTGTCAGTGTTAGCTTGATGGTTGGATGCAATGATCTTAAAGGTCCCTTCCAACTTCCTTTGGTCCTCTCCAAAGAGACACACCAGAGAAAAAGATGGAGCATAAGTAGCCCCTTGATTGTTTGCTGTTCTGCACTCTACAGCAAGGGCTGGGCAATGCACATGTCTTCACTCTGCACTTTGTGAAACCAGCTCCTCTCTTGCATGGGAGATGTGACAGAATAGCTTGAGGGCACTACTGGAGCTGAAAAGCTAGGCACTCCAAAGTCAGGAAAATGATGATTTGAACAGCTCTAACCTCACCTTTGATGAAGTGTCAAATGACATGATTCTTTAATTACATTAAGACAAGTCAGTTATTCCACACGAGCTGTTTCCTGCCTCAGCGGTCAGTCTGTACCTGCTCTCTGAGTGATTCAAAACCCTCGCAGCTGATGACATGGCAAATAGTCAGAGCTTTTTTCCACTCATGGTTCAACATCTAGCTCTGCACTTAATCTGCCACATGCTATTCACACCCAGCTCTGAGGACAGATCTATTAACATCCTTGATGATTCATGTACCTTTCCAACTCCCTGTAGTTTTTCTTATCACCAGTTTACAAACGTACAGTGAAACTAAGTTAAAAAACTTCTACGAATTTTGGGAACTTGGTATGAGGTGTCACATTGAAGGGCACTTGTCACCTCAAAGCACCTGTCTCCAACTGCAGTTCTGGGTGCTAAGCACCCTGTGAATCAGACTTTAGATTCCTAAGTCAGACACAGAAGGTGAGGGACACATAACCAGAGCTCCCTGGTGGCTTTAATCAACTACAGGCCTATTCTTTCATAACAAAGTGCATTAATCTCATTCATCCTTTAATTTAGCACAGGAGCAGTGAATATCTCAGGGGATTAGTTATCAGCTGTAAAACCCATTCACTGGGTATCAAATTTTGCTGATTAGCAAAAATAGATAAGAAATTGAACTTTTAAACTTTCTGGCCTGTCTCCCATTAAAAGCACCTAATTAATCTTAAAAATTTGTTCCCTATTGACATTTCAAATCAATTTTGATCAATGGCAACCAAATCTCATTATTGATTGCACAACTAAGGGTTTCAAACTGGTTTCAAGAACTTATTCACAAAAAACACGTGCTAATGCCTAATCATTTAATCTGGACATACCATCTTGGGATGCTCAGATGTATGCTCAGACAGTAACACCCACAGAAATCAATAGGAATTCAGGTGGGATTGACTGTGAAATCTGTCTCCAGTCACATCAATATAGGCAAGTCACAATTTGGCCTCTACATTGATCTGGGCTGTTGGTGGGGATAAGGAAGAAATCAAACCTTTCTCAGTGAAAGGGACCAGCTCTAGTGAGCATCACTGACCTGTGCCTCTTCTCATAGTAAAGCCCAAATTCCCTTTCATAGAGGTGTAAAGGTCTTAGAAGTGTCCTCAGAGTTCAGATTCATCAGTTACTGTATTTCTGACTTGGGGTCTGTCTTTCATTGGTTCTGAACACCCTCACAAGTTGCTTTGTGCCACCTTTTCTTCTCTTCAACCAGTTTTATATCAAACACAGCTTCACCACCCTGTTTAATGAAGGTATCCCCAGAAGTGGTAGCTGAACAAGTCAGCTGGAATTTTAAATGAATATCAAACAAAATTAAGTTCAGTCCAGACCTGAAAATGCCTACATTTACAGAATCTGCTTTCTCCAGTGTCCCTAGCAACACAGCAGAAAACATTATGGAAATTTTCCTCATGTGCCCAAAATAACAGGCACACTGAAGTGGCTGATCTGGTTCCAAGAGTTCCTTCAGCCTCGGTGGTCAGCTCAAAACAAGCCGCCCTAAGCAATCATATACACAGATATTTAGGTCTTTGATTAATATAAGTCATATTTATAGTTTTTAGTTAATTTAAGTCACATCTCCTGATACTCTCACAGGTAATTTTCTGTAGCTGCATTTCATCTCTTAGGCCCTGAACACTCCGTTTTAGGCTCCTTTCCAACTGCTCTTTCCAGCAACACATAAAAACCATTATCATTCAGTTACAGTACAGGGAATAAAAGCCCAGCTCACAGCTTACCAGTCATAACTAAAATCAACCTACTTTTTTCTTTTCCTTTTTTAAACTCTATCATCAGTTACACGGTTGCACTGTTCTCAAGGATTTTTCCTTCTGGCTCTGTGTTTAACTCCTGTTCTTCAGTGATGCAAAAATACCTAGAATAAAACTTTTAGCATGCTCCAGAATAAAGCCATTTTCTAATATTATTTTGGAAACATGAAAAAAGGCTTCAAAAGAGCTGAAATCAACTGTATATTACAGCATTATTCCTAGTCCCAGCTCTTTTGAGGTCCCCTGATATTCTGTGATTCCTACCACGTTCTTCCACCAAGCAATCTGACATCTTCTTGACCCTGCCAATGCTTTCATACTAAACTGAATTCAGAATGAATGAATTAAAAATCATTCAGTAAAGAATCTGTTACTTTTTTAGATATTAAATGACTGATACTGAAGATCAGTAATTTCTGTATTGAATGCAAAGATTCTTTCAAGTACTTTTAGTTATACTATGAAATATTGAACTATTGAAAAAGATCACAGGTGCTGCTGATATGACATAGGGCTGCACATTTTAGATCAGTTGAAGATTTCTCCCTGTAGGAACTTTCTGTTGCTTTAATAAACTTACTCCCTGAATGTCAGAGACAACTACTGTATTGAAATGTGAGTATTTGTACTGCTATGGAGAGAGTTCCATGACTTTATCTCCCAGTAATCCAGGCTTCTGTGTACCTTGTCACCCACTCAACCCTCTTAGTGTTTCAGGCACTGGATGGCTTTTTAGATGCATTGTTTTTCACTATTGTGGAATAAAGTCCTTCATTCATCACTTCTTTAACTATTTTAATTCAACTTTAAAAAAAAATGTACATAGTGACGTTTTCCTTTAATGAAAGGATTTAATAGGCAGAGCTATATAACCATGCCTGTACTTTTCCCATATACTTAAAGAAACTGCTTGTGAGAGCATAGGGCAAAATTTCTGTTATCTGTTTTGACAGTTGCTAATCCCAAGAGCTATTAGAGCCTCTACAACACAATAGGAAATCTTTAAACTTTCCATCAACAATAGTGAAGAAACATAATCAAAATATAAATTTGTGAACAGTTCTGGAGTCACTTTTTGATGAATGTCTTTGCCAGATCATCCTGAGGAAGGTCCAGTGTTCATCAGCCTACTGAAACAGGGATTTGGACTGCTTACTCCTACTGTAGGCAAAAAGACAATTGCTATTGCTCCTCTTTTAAATATGGCACTACAAGATGTGGCTCTGGAGATGGTTATTCTAACCTTATTTTTCACAGTTTTCTGAAAGAAATCATCAAATCACAAGCAAGGTGGGGGAGGCTTGCTGCTGCTCCACCAACTGTTTCTAACCTCAAAAAAAATGTGGTGAAGTTATGTGTGCAACTCTGAACTCCAGAAGGCTTCCTTTGTGTCTGTATTTACATCTGCAGGCTTTGGATGTTTTACCTATATCTTTCAGAAGATGTAAATAATAAAATAGTCTAAATTCAGTCTTGGCTGGACATAAATACTGCACAAACATTTCTACCTTCATTTTTTTTTCCTTCTTTCACCTCCCCAGTACATTTTAAAGCTCTGCCCGGATATCTAGGTTACTGAATCTTAGATAAACTGGCTGATAGATACTGCTCCCTGTGGATTTTGGACCCATTAACAGGACAAATGATCTGCAATTAATGTGCTCAGAAGCCTAGATTTGAGGAGGGGAGCACCGGGGGATGAGAAGAGGAGAGAAAACAAAGAATGTCATTTTAATGCCCTTTTATTTTTTTAAGGGCATGTTTGCCTATGCAGGTAGAGTTTATTTAGCATAGCTGGAACTGACCTTTTGTTCAGGTTCTTCTTTATACTTGGCTAAACTGAGAAATAGCTCTCCGAGCCTTAGACTAAACATGCAGTTCTATCCTGGACAAAAGTACACACAAAGTTTCTCCAATCATGCAGGTATATGTAATTCTCATTTGTAATTAAAAAACCAGACAAACATGACCTCTGTAACTAAGCACACAGTAAAACTCAGAGGACACTTTGGCATTTTATAGTCCTTATACTTAGCCTTTGCCTATCACATATTATTTTAATTCTGTTTATAATACTTTGCTTATATCACCTATGTATGTAACTAGTAAGAGTAATTTGCTTCTTGTGTATTTTTATGCCTAAATTATTCTCTGTCGATGTTCCAAATACTGTTTATCCTGTGTTCATCTTCTTTTGTACCCCCCCACATTTTTTTGTGTGTAATTTTAGCACTTCTCTTTACATCTCTGAAAACTCTATCTATCATTAATTCAATTCCTAGTTTATTAATTCCTTATTCCTGCTTTTTAAGCAATATTAAATCAACAAAATTAATCCTACACTCATCTACTCATCTCTTCTATGCTAAACTTCTGCCTGACAATGCCTTTTCTAAAAGGGATGTTTGCTTTTAATATAGTCTTGACTGGCCAGTGAAATTGAGAGAAAGAGTGAAGCTGACCTTATTGTCTAATGGTTAGATCATGTCTGTGAATCCACCAGAGCAAAAATTTGAACCTTTAAAATCTCAGTTAACACAGATGTCCTGGCTACTGGGCAATTGCCATTCTAGGTTTGTTTCAGGTCTTCTCTGGATCTTTTTCTGGCCTTTACTAAAGTACTGTTCATTAAAACATTAAAACCTTAGTCAGACAACACGCATTTTCAATCAGAGCAGCATTTCCTTAAAAAACTGCATTTCAGCTGTGGTTACCATGGATAAGGATGTAAATTTTTCATATGTATAAAATCATATAGATTACCCAGCTCTGCTTTCATGTTGCCTAGTATGTTTTGCACACCAATATGGGTACTGTAAAACGACTAAGCTCCAGAAATTAAGGACATGCTAAACTTCAACATGTTATTCACTGTGCTGGAATTTTCAGATCTATATTTATGCAAATTGGAAGAGTACATGCAAATTGGAAGAGGGTAGATTCAGGCTGTATATAAGAAAGAAGTTCTTTATTGTGAGGATGGTGAGACACTAGAACAGGTTGCCAGAGGAGGCTGTGGATGCCCCCTTCCTGAAGGTGTTTTTTAAGGTCAGGCTGGACAAGGCACTGAGCAACCTAGTCTAGGGGGAGGTGTCCCTGCCCATGGCAATGGGGTTGGAACTAGATGATCTTTAAGGTCCCTTCCAACCCAAACCCTTCTATGACTCTATGATTCTAATTTCCAAATTCATTCTTTCCTATGGCCTTACTTTTAAATCCAGACACATTAGCAATGGAGAGCCTGGACTCTGCCCTCTCAGCCAGTGTTTGGTATCTTTATTAGCTGAGAATGCCTCACCAAAATTATTTTAAATGCTCAAACAGAAATCACTTACTGATATCCTCTTCTATTCCTATTTCAAAGCTATTAAGTCCTCCAGGTTTGTTTGAGCCCCACATCATCTCTGATTTCAGTAATGGAGTAATTTTTCTTGCCTTTCTATTAATTGTCACAAATTATTTATACCCTTCAGGATTTCCTTTTCCGCAGTTTCAGAAACTTATTGAAGACATGATAATAAAAATGAGAATGAAAATAACCTCCTTAGGCTGATAGACCTCAACATAGATGTTTCATTTTTAATACAAAGTATTAAAAACCTTGGCATCGAGAAATGTCTCGAGAGAACAACTGTGAACCAGCAAGTAACCTGCAGGTGTCACAACATGTTATTTACACTGTGATACTGTTATTTGTCTAATTTACACACAGACTCAAGTCTTGCAGTTTTTACACGTCATTAACAAAATTCATTATACCTACTACCACTGACTTCAATCTGTCTCTTCCTGGGGCTTTAAGACAGATCTGTGTCTCTTTGCTTAGGGGCAGCCTATCTACACTTGTAAAATACAACCAGGCAGGGAATGCTTTACACTTGCCATTCCTGAGAACTGCTACTTGAGTGATTTCCAAATGCCTGATTCACCTACCAATTAACTCTTTTCTTTTTCCCTGCCACCTTGCTCCTGCCTTTACTACCCTTGTGTACTCAAGGATTTGTTTCTGTCTTCAATGAATGCTCTTCCTCTCTTGATTTTTCTCATTGCTTCACATGCATCTGAAAAAATGTCATTTTGTTAATCCTCTGCACGGAGTGTCTACGAGAATTTTAATTTCCCTTTAAAATCTGCATAGTGTTTGATCATAAATTCACAGGAGCTATGCAAATCATTCTTTGCAGAACTGCAGTGACTTACAGTAATACCACTGCTATTTTGTGTTTTGACCAACAACTTGTTCTGGTGCTGTGCCTGCCATTTGCTCCTTTTTTACCTTTCGTTGTTTAGCAGTTCTCTGCTAATTCAGATGACCTTTTTCCTTGTTCCTACTACTAGCTTTTAAAGCCAGATGGTTTGCATAACACATGAGAATATACTAATTTATGTTTCAGCACTTTCATTTCTCATCTTGTCCTTTCCATAGAATGCTTTTCCTTTTTTTTTTTTGCTTCTCCCTTTTCAGTGCTCAGGTTTCTTTCAAGTCGTCAAAATTGATTTTCCTGAGGTAAAGGGACCTTTTGGGTTAATGAAACCACTCTCCTGCAAGATGTAAGCAGCCATGTACCAGACCTCAAGGACAGAAATACTTGAAGAGACTATCCAACCCTTTTGCATACCTTGGACCAGTGAAAACTATCTCATATCAACATGTTTCTTCAGAAATTTTTGTTTCCTGAATATTTTCTTTCTTTTTTCCATCTAAGTCACTAGCCTTAACCACAGTGGAAAGGATGTGACTTTGCTCCAGTTCTAGAAGCCATCACTCCATCTCCCCTGCACAGAGAGTGTAAGACAAATCCACAACTGCATGTCAGGGCACCAGGAACCATAAGTTTTCCTTGTGCCCCTCATGAGTTTGTACTGAGCCCCTCTGCATGGGGGGCAAAGCTGGGTCCCTAGGTTTGGTTGACTGCCCACCCCATGGTAGGTCCTGGCCTGATGTCCTACATGTTGGACTATTCTTTTTCACCTTTGAGAGCAGCAAGGGGGAACAGCAGAGCTCTCCCTGGGTTAGTTTGTTCTGTTGACTTCATTTATTTATTTTCCTGTCCCATGGCAAAGCCACTCCATGTAATACAAATTTAAATACCTTAAGTGTTGAGTCTGTCATGACTGTACCTGGTAAAAGCCAAGGATGGTGCATGCCAGGGAGCAGAGCTAGAGCTGTTTACCTCCAGTATGAGGAAGATCAAGAGAATCTGAAACTTCAGGGAGGAGGAGAACAGATGTCAGGGTGAGGGAGGTGGCTGGGACCAGCCGTCCCTCTTCATGGCACAGAGCTGGCTGTCCTCAAAAACACATCCCCTGCCAGGAGGCATGGCAGCTGCGCTGTTTCACCTCGGTGGCCGTGACTGCCGTGTTAAAGGCTAAATATGATTATACCCAGCTTGTGTGTAAATGAGAGCCTGCGGGGGAGGAGGGTTCGTGCCTGAGCCCCTGCTGCCTGCCGGCAGCCCACTCACTGGAGTGAATCGGGGACAAGAGGCATAGGACGAGCACGGGCCTCTCCCGGGAAACAGGCACAGCCCAGCTGTGGGACAGGCTCACCTGAAGGCTCATCAAATCCTTCAGGATGGCAAGCCATTTCATAAGGAAAAAGGGACAGTAGATAGAACACTGCTGAGGAGGCCACAGGGAGAACCCGCTCAGCTGGCGCTTTTCTCGGGGCAAAAGTTTTGCGGGGGCTGAAGTGGATTTACAGCCAGGTGTGGGGAACGAAAGCGTTTAATCACTTCCTTCTCAGCCATCCTCGCGGGGGGCTCAAGCGAACAGTCCTCGCTGTCCCCCAGCTCCCGGCCCGCCTGAGGCGGAGCCTCCCTCGGGTCCAGCGGCGGTTCGGGGAGAGGAATCCGGTCCCTGCTTCACCCTGCTGGACGCCGGGGCGGGTTGGGCACGATCCCGGCAGGGAGGGCAGAGCCCTCCCCTTCGGCCGGGAGGGGAGCGGAGAGGCGGTGCCGCGGCCGGGCCGGGGCGGGGCGGTGCGGGCTGCGGGGCGGGCAGGCGGCGCTGGTCGCTGTCCTGGGTGTTGAATCTGCTGCAGCTGCCGGAGCCAGGGAGCGGCTGCGGGAGGCAGAGGGGCGAGCGGGCGGCATGAAGTGAGGGCTGGCAGCCGCGGGCAGGGGAGCGGGACAGCCGCCTGCGATGGGCCAGGCATGATGGGCGCGCTCGGCTCCGTCCTCCCGCTGCTGCTGCTGCTGCCGCCCCTGCTGCAGGTCCTTGCCGCCGCCTCGCGCGGCCAAACGCCCTCCGCCGGAGCCGAGGAGCGGATCGGTGAGTGGGGCGAGGGGCGGGAGGAGTGGAGCTGGTGGGGAGAGGGGCCGCGGCATCCCCAATCTCCCTCCGTTGCTGCCCGACAGGCCCCCGGCGACCGCGCCCGCGCTGTTGCCGCTGAGGAGCTCCGTCCTCCGGCCTTTCGCGGCCGGTTCCCATTGAGGAACCCCGTCCTCTGGTCCTTCACGACCGGCTCCTGCTGAGGGGACCCGTCTTTTGGTCCTTCACGACCGGTTCCTGCCGAGGGGACCCATCTTCTGGTCCTGCACGACCGGTTCCTGCTGAGGGGATCCGTCCTCAGCTCCCTCGCGACCGGCTTCCGCTGAGGGTCCCTGTCCTCCAGCCCGTAGCAAAGGGCTCCCAGCCTCTCACCCCTCCCGGGTCCCACCTCTCCCCTCAAGTCCCCGGTCACCTCAGGCCCGCCCGGGGTCCCAGCTGCATGTGCCGGGTGGGACCTCTGGGGACGCTTCCCAGGAGCCGGCCTCACCACATCTCCCCACAGGCGCTGAAAACTTCCACGGAGACAATTGCAAAGCCCCTAAAGTCGAGGCCCACTGGTGGGGAGTCACCAGAAATGTATCCAGGCTCCCCATATTTAAACTTCCTCCCCGTTTTGTACATTCAGCCCACAAATCTGCCCTCCCATTTGGAAATCCCAGGAAATCCCCAGCTCCCAAACCCTCTGGTGGAACCCAGCCTTCTCTGGTGTCCACCCCTAACCCATGCTGCTGGAAATGGAAGGCTCCCAGCTAAGGCTGGTTTAGAGGGGACTAAAAATACCCAGTGCTGCCCAGTGAAGACCATTAAACAGCCTCCTTCTGTCGACATCTTCTCCAACCAACCCCTTCCTCTTTTAGAAGGTACCACCTACAGTAAACATCCCCACCTGCTAAAATGACCCATCCTAACAGGGAAGGATTCTGAAAACAAACTCTGTGTGTTCTGAGATGATGCTGTTCTCCAGAGCCACTCTCCCTGCCAGTCCTCTCCTTGTACTGAGGCACTCGTTATGCTCACCAGAATTTTCTCCAATGAGATCTACTAGTAAAGCCAGTCTCCTCACTTAGGAAACTCACTGTAAGTCAAGAAGGTCATAACCTGGAGAATTTTGTATTTTTTTCCTCAATCTAGTACCTCCCTAAAGTGGTGGTGGATCAGAGAGTGCAAGCTAACCTAGCTCTTCTTAAATTAATTCTATTTTCTGTCTTGGAAAAAGATTTAAGAAACAAAAGAAGCTTCCCTCAAAAGTAGCAGTGCCCTCTTCCCCACATACATTCTGTTTATTAAGAAGGAATTAAAATCAGCTGACCGTGTTTTTCATGATACTTCAGTCAAATGGCAATAAAAATGAGCTATTAGATGCTTGATACAGTGAAAGCGGTGATGCGGGGTTTTCAGGACAAATGGTTTGGACTGGAGATATCCCTCCCTCCTCTCTCCTGGTTGCTATAGATATCGACTGTTTCTCCTAATCTGCTGAAGGGAAAGCTTGCATAAACATATTGAAAGTAACAGTTGGAATTTTTCCCTTTGCTAAGGCAATAGGTTATGTATTGTGCTTCCTAACTGGTCAGATTGTGATTCTCTCTCCCTAAACATGAACTGCGGATCATTCTGGGCAGCAGAATATTTTTCAGAGTGTTGCAGCTACAAAGCACTTTGTGTGTTTGTCACTTCCCTGTAGCTTCTCTGTGCTTCTGCCTCGGCAAGGATGTCCTTGTGTGGAAGGGAATGGGGAAGAGCAGGCTTCATCTTCCCTGGTGAATACTGTGGTGTGGGAGGAACAGTATTTCAGGAGCAGTTAAGTTAAGGCTTTATGCTTCTTACTGGGATAGAGAACAAACTGGTACCTCATAGCTCTCTGTGAAAGAAGGGGAAGGATTTATTCTATTTGACAAGACACAGGTGGAGGTTTGCTTTTCTGGAAGTGAGACAATTTTAGCTGTGTCTTCCATAAGATTTCTTGTATTCTTTTATTGACCAAATCTCTTTTATCTTGACTCCAAACTATAATGATAGTTTATCTTCAGTTTTAGACTACATTTTTCAGACAAAAGGAGGAGATGCAACTGTAATTTTGCAAGGTATCTGAGTTTGGAATTATTTGTGGTTATAGGTAGAAGATACTAATTTGGTTTCTTCTTGTGCACAGTCTCATCTTCTTGAATTAAAAATTGAACACAGGTGCATAATGAAGCTTCAATAATATGTGCTAGAAACTGGCTTAAAAGCCAAGTAATTATAGAAACAGTCCTTTATTAATTTGTTCCTACTTGGTATTTCAGAAAGTCTTCTTAAAAGCTAGCTCAGAAATAGCAGTTCATTACTTTTGCCATGATTTTAATCCAATTTCGGTATTTTCTTCTCTTTTTGGTCAATTTCTGTGTATATTGTCCAATAATTTCATAATAGAGGTCAATTTATCTTGGAGATACTTTTGAAATTTGTTTACAAAATTGCAATTTTTGAAATTATGGTAAAGTAAAATGAAAGATTTGGGTTTGTGCATCCTCTGCCTATATAATTCATGAGGCTTTGTAGATTTTTCCTGAGAGACGGTGGTTTTAAAAGATGCTGCAACCAACAAAAGCACATATTCTTCCATTTCTTGACATTTATAGTAACATTTTAAGTATGAACAAATGAGGAAAATGTAGCTTTCCTCCTCTCTCTATCTCTTGCCCAAATTTAGCCCAAGAGAGATTCCTATACTTTCTGAAGAAAAAAATATTCTGAAGTCACATTATTGTTAATTAGTCTTTGATGAAACACTGGGGTTGGAAGATTAATGTTCTAAATAAATCATTAATTGTTTATAAGGGACAGTCCATTTAGATCATGGAACTTCTTTTTAAGTGTTTCACAAAGATATTGTCTCTAAGCAATAGGTCCTGATTGTGTTTGCTGAATTTCACAAATTTGGGTTATTCTGATCCCATAGGGATGGCTATATGGATTTTTTTTAATGTGATGTTTTCATATTAGAAAATTATGCTGAGGGGGGACTGAAAATGCCTTTTAATACACACTAAGCAGTTACTTCAGCAAAAATTCCAGCCCAAACAATTAAAGTTTTCCATGCAGTTGTCTGTCTTTTTAAGTAGACTAATCTGTTCAAAAATTGCAGTGGTATTATATTTTTGTATTACCTTGGCTGGGTGAGTTAGAGAACTTGAGAACAAAGTAAACCATGAACATCCTTAATTGCATTATTTCATCAGGCCTAAAATAACAAGGCTTTACAGCAGAAGTCATACTCACATGTCATAGAAAATAGAATGTGTGCTTGCTGCAATGCCTTCACATTGACCTCTAATGTGTAAAATGATGCTTATAACCTTCAGTGAGTACAAGTATAATTTTGCAATATAATTTGATCTTTTGTGCTGCATGCAATCCTGACTTTTTTCTGTTTGTGTTTTCCTCTTAAGTACATTAATATGCTATGAAATTTCTGGAAACATTTACTTGCACCATGTACAAGTTCATTCAAAGTCATATTCATATCTTCATAGACAAAATTTTTTAGTGAAATACCAGTGAATTTAGTTTTTAACTAATTACCATAAAAGACAAGTTGGTCACATTTCAGCTCAGAACATGAAATATTCTTCTCAACTTGTAGCTGTGAGGTCCTACTACTTACAGTGAACAGAGACACTGTCTTACATTTCACTAGGGTTTAAAGGTAGTTGAGGATAGAAACTTTGCTCAAAGACTTTTAAAAAGTGTTACATGTTACTTGTAGGACTTACAATGAAGTATGTTTAACAGCTGAAAATATTTTAGACATGGGTGAAGACTTTCAAGTGATTAAAGTGGATCAGAAGTAAGAAATTGCAATGATACTTTATTTACCATTGATGGAAAGAAATTCTCCAGGTTTGGTTCTTAAATGGCAAGGGAACAGCACAAAAATATGTCTTGATTTCATTCTTGTTGAATAGATGTTACTGTGACAAAATTAAGATAGCTTGTTCTCAGCCATGGTTGTCATTTGCCTTGGAGATCCATGAGGCTTTAAATTTTCCTTCTTGCTTCAATATTTCCATTGTCTTCAGTAGCATTTGGGTCAAAATGCTGGTTGAGGTTTGGAGCAGACTGTCTGAGAAAGCAGGGGAATTACAGGGTTACCATCTGTTCAGTGGAAAAAATTCCCTGACTTCCCAGATATGTTTATTTGGAACTTCTCAGAGACACTCAGGTACTTTGATATCTCATAGATTTTATATAATTATTGATAATGGAGTGTAATTTATGGTATAATGCTAGCAGATAAAAATATCAACAAAATAATGTGGTGTGCTCAGAATGTGAAAGATTCACTGTAGGAAGCCCTATGATTCCTTTTATCAAAAGTGGTTTTGTATATGTTACAATTTGATATCAAGTCATGACTATCTCTTAGTTCCACTGAATTAAAGGTAAGACTATGCATTAATGTTTGTGGGATCACGTCATGACCATTCTTTACTGCCATCTATCTTATTTTAGTTGAAAGTTTCAAATGGGAAGAAAGTGAGTTATTTCTCTGTTGGTGGAATGCAGTCATTGCAGGATGCTCTGAAGGTTGTTCTTAGGATGGGATTTCTAGTGAGGGGTTTGGGGTTGTTTCATTACTGAGAGAAAACATACAAGTTTTTGGAAATATAAGTTCATTCTTGTATCCTACATGAGTGTACCCCAATATTTCTCTGTGTTTAGCAAAACAAAATTGAATATTTCTACTTGTCTTCCTTCTTTTTTTTTTTTTTTTGCTGTCAGAAGGTCTATCATACTACGCTGTCAGACCATGCCATCAGTAATCTAAATCAGGTTACTCCTAGTTGCTAGATCCTGGAATATTTGAGCAGTTCTGCTAAAGAGCAAAGGGTGGATAACACAGACTAACAATAAATAGGCCATTGCTTGTATGCTTTGTTATGGAGAAGAGCAATGCTTATAAACATCAAGTGTGAGAGTGCTCTTAGAGAGAAAAGGGCAGCTGCAGTCCCTGAAGGCCCTGCAGCCCACTGATGAGCTGGGAGGTGAGATCTCCTGTTGATCTATTGGCTTTATCCATTGGCTGGAAAAGGAACATAACATAAGCTCAAATATATGTAATTCCCATTTGTCATACATATACTTCATAGAAGTTACTTCCTTGCTATGGAAACCAAAGGCAGTCTAGAATTCCTTAGCTAGATGTATTTTGACTTTATCCCGCTTACACTATAGTCTAAAATTTAGATAAATCTCTGAAGTTATTCTTACAAAATCAGAATATATAAGGTCTTGCTAAAATCCATGTTGGTGTTTACAGGCAGTTTTACAAAAAAACAGTCAACAGTCTGGTTTTGCTGATAAAATTGGCAAAGGAGAGAAAATATCCAAGAGGGAAAGTGCTCTGCTGGTCTCTGTCAAAGACAAGATGCAGAACTGGATGTATATTTGGTTAGGCTCAGCATGGTCGTTATTAATAAATTTAGGAAGGCATTAAGTGATATTGTTGCAGTTTTATGTTTGTTTGCAAATGAGGATTAGCTGGATGAAGATGCAGGGGAGGAAGGGCCTGTTTGCAGGGAAATGATGAGAAGAGATGCCAAGGAACAACATCATTTGGGGAATGTGGATGTTTAAAAGAAGGAATGAGAAATGTGTTTAGTGAAAATGAGAGATTGAGAGAGTAGAATGGAGATTAGTGAGTTCTCTATGTTCTGTAAGGATGCAAACTTTAAGATCTTTAAGCCTTTAACTTAAACTATAATTATTTTTTTAAGATAGGGTGGAGTTCCTTTTGTTTCATGGAAGAGGTTGTAAAATGTAGCAGCAAAATGGATCTGTACAATGAACCAGCTTGAGGCATGAGAAAATAAGGCAAGGTGAGCAGAAGGATAAGGAATTAACAGATTAGAATTATTATTAATACACTTAGGCCAAAGCTGTGGCAAAAATGGAGTCAGGAACTGTGTGGAGACTATGAAAAACTGCTCTGGGAATAGAAGGGATTTATTTCTCTCAATGTAAACTATGGGATTCATCTAACTATATGTAATTATTTGAGCTAATCCTTCTAGAGTCCTTTTGACCTCTAGCTAGTTCATAAATTTCAATTAATTTTACCCAATTGTACATATATAATGGAGATCAGATAAATGTCTCCCTGAATGCAGCCATTGCTTTCCATTTAGTTTTGTCTTAATACATTTCCCAGACCTGGGTGGCTCTTTGTTATAAATATCTATGTACCATGTCTTAGCTATTCAGAAATCAGAAGCTCAGGTAAAGTTGGGGGTTGTTCAGCCTGGAGAAGAGAAGGCTCAGAGGGGACCTCATAGTAACTTTTCAATACCTGAGGGGGTCCTACAGAAAGGCAGGGGAAGGAATTTTTAACATGATATCGGATGGGAGGACTAGAAACAATGGATGTAAATTGGAGGGGGGTAGATTTAGACTTGACACAAGAAAGAAATTCTTTACAGTGAGGGTGGTGAAGCACTGGAACAGGTTGCCCTGAGAAGCTGTGGATGCCCCCTCTCTGGAGGTGTTCAAGAATAGGCTGGACAAGGCACTGAGCAGCCTGATGTAGTGGGAGGTGTCCATGCCTATGGCAGGGGGGTTGGAACTCGATGATCTTTAAGGTCCCTTCCAACCCAAACTATTCTATGATTCACCTGTTTTTCCCCATTGAGGTAAGAGTACTGAAGCAGCTTGAACTAAATTCAAGTTAGTTGAGGATGACCTATTACCTTACTCCAAAACTGCAGGCATGACTTTGAGATATGTAGACTTTGCAAATAAGTTGTATAAGAAGCTCCTGTGAGTGAGCAGGCAGGTTTCTCACATAAGTGACTATAACAAGCAAGGTGGATGGAGGATATTAGTAGTGCTGGAAAAAATACCTCTGAGAAAATCACCCTGTGGTAATTGCAGACAAATGAATGTGACCTCTGAATGGGAGAGAGAAGAAACTGACATCATGGAATGAGCTAGAGAAGGGAAAGAGACAGGTAAATGAGTAGGAGGTCTAGTCAAGAGAAAGCATGAAGACTGTGGAGGTTAAGTTGTACATAGGATTACTGAGTTTCCTTACATGAGTGTTAGAGGCTTTATATATAAACCAAGCTATTTTGATATGTAAAGAATCAGTAACTGTAAGTTTTATAGGAAGTACAGCTGGTTGTAGTGGGTGTAAGATCTTTTCTTTCAGTCATAGCTTAATAGCAGTTATAGCAGTGCAATAGCAGTTATATAAGCTTGAAATCATAGGCAACAAGCTTAAGGTAACTCACAGAGATATATGCCTCCCTAAATGTATTATTCTTCCAGACGTCCTCTTAGAAAACAAGGCAGCTGAGATCAAACACACAGTACATAGTATAATAAAATGAAAATGTTCAACAAAAGTCACAAAATATCCAGATACATGTACAATCCCCATTTTTCATCCCCCCCTGCCCAATTGATTGTTGAAGCTTGAGCCTCAACAAATTCAGCTAAATACCATACAAAAATCAATGTTGGGTGCTGAAAAAGAGAGAGATATTCTGTATTTCTGGCACACACAAACCTTCTGCTCTCATTATTCCACAGGAGGTAATTACCTTGCTGTCTGTTGCTGTCCTGAAAGAGCTAAAGATATTACAACCTCTTTGTGTCTTAATATTCTGCTCTGCACCAGGAAGGCTATCTTATCTTTAAAACTTTTTTAATTGGGTAATATAATTCAGTTTAACTCAGAGCACTTGTTTCAGCAAACTGCTTTGCCTCACCTGGAAGGTTGGGCCTCATTTGCAGGCCTGAGTGGAAGTTTTTATGTTAAGAAACCATCTGTGTTTTTTTGAATTATTATCAGGCTGCAGCTTTGCAGTACAGAATGTTTGTCATTAACCAAAATTTAGGTAGTCCTACTGTTGACTACCTGACTTGCCTTTCTAAAGGGTATTGTTTTGGCTGAAATAAACAAAAAAAGTACCCAAATCACAACCTTGCTTGCAAGCAGTGAAAACAGAACAGGTATTAGTGCTGGTATCCATAAAATGGCAATAGGGAGATGGATTTGGGGATAAGATTAGTTTATGCCAGTGTTGCCCTGACCTTTCCATGGCTTGAAACTTTGACTTGTGTCCTTCTATTTACCCAGCCTCTCTTCCTCAGCTGATTTGTAAGCTGTTTTAGATTCTATTTATGCTGTATTTATTCTTTATGCAGTAAGTTGAATTAAATTCTATTTACTCTTTTGTGCAGAATTAAGAAATTGGCATCAGAGTCTATAACCCTTGATTAATGCAGATAAAACACCACCAAAGAATGTGAAATGTCTATTCTGTTTTTGAAAGCACGGACCCATTATGATGTACTTCTCTTGGTAAAATGATTTGTTTTAATTTTAGTTCAGAGCATATATACTTGCTGCTTATATTTCATCTTTATTTGATATCTGATATGATAGATGTTAGGCTATCAAATATCTTCAGTGAGCTATTGCTCATAAAAATATTCCTTCCTCTTCTTTATTTTAGTGCAGCTGAGTTTTCTCAGTATGTATTACATGCAATGCCTTACTTACCCTGGCTAGATGTTATACCCAACTTCTTCTCTGACCTGGCCTCACCTCTCATCCCAACTCCTCTGTTAAACATTGTTTCTTCCTTTCATGGTAAAACTCTGTGAATTATAGCAATTCCTTTGGTTTGTTGGATAAGGCTGTAGTCATTGGTGACCATCGTTCTTCATACTTACGTCCTAAAGGAAGAAAAAGAGGTAGAGGCAAAGGAAAATTTGGGAATTGCACAGCTGCCGTGATGTTCTGCAAATAGTTCCGTGTGAACACAAGATACAAAAGTAAATATCATCAAGCATGTAGTTCAGTGAATACATCTTGGAGTGACACAGTTTTCAGAGACAACTTCAGCAGAGGGCGTTCCTTTAAGAAATTAGGTTTTTTTCTTAATCTGTATTTAAGAAAGGTTGGATTTTTATTTTTAGTCTTTGAATTTGGGTTCAGAGTCTCCAGTTTTCCCTTTCCTCAGTTATGAAGGGAAATTTCTAAGTTGTTAAAGAAACCTATCTGGAAGTTTATTTTGATTATCTAAGTCAGCTCATAACAACAATTTGCTGATACCCATTACATGTCAGGGATAATTTCCAAGGACAAAGGGCAGTTATAAAAATTGCATATTCAAAATAAATTGTAATTACAGTGTAAACAGAAACTTTGAGGGAAATTCACTGTTAGGTGATGCTGTCTGGTGAACTACCATTTTAAGAGCTGCAGAAAATAACAGTTGTGTTCTTTGGGAACAATCACTCACATTTAGAGACATTATAAAATTTATAACTCTAGAATCAAATAGCATCTAAAAAGCAGAATGAGAAGATTTTACTGCTGTATCTGAATGATTTTATGCTGAGGCAAAGATCAACACCTGAGGAGTTTTCTTCTTCTTTTTTTTTTTTTTAATATCCATTTGCTTTTGTTTCTCTGAGTAACACCTGTTCTAATGAGTTTATAATCTGAAAGTAAATAACTGAGAAGGGAGGAGGAAATGGACCCAGTGCATAGGTTTGAGAATAAACAGCTGTCAAATTGCTGACATTTTAGAAAGTAGAACACGCAGCTTCCATTAAGAATCTGACTCACCTTGAATGAAGGAGCTGATCATGCCTGGTTGTCAAACTTTCCTAATTAAACAATTACTTGAGAGAATTTTAGAACAATGCTTTAGTATCTTCAGGTTATGGAACTATTTTCTTATTTTAGCAGAGAGAGAAGAGCTCTGAAATGATCAGCAACAGTGAGGGTGGCTACATGGGTTGTTAAAGAGAACACAGTTGTGCATCTTTCTCTTAACTTACAGTTTAGGGAAGTTCATGCCAGAGAGAGTGCATTTGAAGGGATGACCCTCACCTAATCCTCTGTGTGAAGCTGCCAGAATCTGATTTTGGCCATTCCTTTAGCGGAGTGGGCTTCCTGTTACTCATTGTCTTTCCTTTTGTCCATCCAGTAGAATAATACAAACTTGCTTTCAGATGAAAATTTATCGTTGCACAAGGAGACTTGTATCAACAGAGGATTATAAGATACAGTCTTTAAAGGATAGCTTCAACTTTCCTGAATTTGTTTTTATGTTTGGTTTAAATCAGAATGGCTGCAGATTCAGTTCCTTCTGATGTCACTGGTATTAGTCCAGGGTTCCTGGATTTAATAAATACTTGAATAGGGTTTACTTAGAGCTAGAGTATGTTTAACTTAATTTATGAGAGAGTATTAACAAATTAATATTTAAACATTGTCTTTCTAGTCAATTTTCCACTGTCTCTTTTGAAGTCTGGAAGGTAGCCTTGGCCTGGGAGCACCCGTGTTTTGTGTTGCTTGACAAAGATACTCAATTTCACTCTTCTCAACTGAGAAAGTTCTTCTTGCCAAAGGATGGCCTTTGGTAGTGGCTCACCCTGCAACCCTGATCCTGTAAAATGGGATTGTCACCCCTTGGAAAACAGAGGGTGTAGTGTACTTTGCCAGCCACGTCAGAGTCACTCCTCAGAGTTAAACAATGTTTGTGTACAAATGAAAAGAAAGCAAGTTTTCTACTCCATAAAGCACCAAGTAAAACAAGTATTATATAAAGAAATAGGTTCAGGAAAAGATCATGTAACAATCTTATATCTGTAATCGTGGTTTGGCTTCATTAGACAATCAGATTAACCTAATTATCAGAATGCTTATAGAATGAAATTTCCCAGAGTCAGATTATAGTTGGTCAGCTTTCATCCTCTAGAATGATATTGACTTAAGGTGAAGAATCTACTGTGGTTTCTATGGAGTGAACACTCATTCATATATGATTTTCTTTTCCACCTTCCTGTTCCTTCAGCTCTTGTCAGCTGTGCTAACAGAACTCTGTTTGACCAGCTTCACCATTGCCATGTACCCTTTGGAAAGTCCTTCCCAGTTGTACAGGTATCAAGTGAATACCAGTTTGTAAAAAAGCCCCAGCAAACAAACCATTTACAGACTGCAAATACAACACTTCCTGAACAGGTTAGATAAAAGATGTAACTTTCTTATAAAGTAAAGCTTCAGAAATTAATTATGCAGATGTGTATAAATGCAAGCAGTGAATGTTTGAAAGAGACCAGATATGGTGGTTTATGGAGTAGAACACAAAACCAAACACAAAACCAGAGAAAAAGAGAGACTTTTAGGAATAAATAGCCTTTAAATGTAGCAAGCTGGAACTTAACGAACTGTAATAATCTCCGTCATGTTGGAGTCAGAATACAACAGCTCTTTTTTCACACTCTTTGTAAATAAAAAATTCTGCAAACTGGCAGCTCTGCTGGAAATAGGTTAACTTTGTTATGTATTTTTTGGGCTCTAGTTCATTCCTCAGTATTTTGCATCGCATTTATTCATAATCTATTTTTATTCACATTTCATTTATGAGTAACGTATGTCAGGTATTATGAAGATTCTTTTTTCCACATCATAAATCACAGGAGAACAGTTTCTATAATAGTTTATTACCTGAAAGCTGTGATTAAGACTGTCTGTCTAATTTTGGTTCTGATTACCAATGCAAATGTTAGGCCTGTGCCTAACTATAAGCAAGTGCTGTTGTCATTTAGTAAACAAGACTGTTCATAATTTTGCCTTCAGCATGGGAAAAAATAGGTCGCAGTCGTTTTGATTGTACCTTGAATTTTTGTAGAATCAGGATTATTTCATTTCTTTGGTAACTGAGCACTTTAATGACATCAAAATGTCACATACTAGAAAAATACATGATAGCAAACTACAATGTGCTGTCAGCTGTGTTCATTTTTAGGCATGCTTCAAGAATTTGTTGCATTTCCAAATGAGATAATTAGAGCAAGGTTTTAAAAATGAAACTGGATAGTAACTCCTCAAATTACCTCAAATCTGCTATTTGGAGCAACTTCTGCAGTGGTAATACTTTCTGTGCTTCATTTACTTCTTAAAAATTGCTATGGCACACCATGTTTCTTGAATGAGCAGGTATCATTTGAAAAGGGGCTGAAAACAAAATGGTGACAAAACCCCACTAACTGACGCTTTACAGCTCCATGAAAACTGAAGATGGTTGTTCCTCCTCTTCCAAAGATGATCCCCATTTTACATACTTTCAACTGTCCCTTAGTATCATGACTTTAACTCTGGACTTTAAATACCAGTCAGCAATCATGTAGTCATAGAGCAAATAAATATAAATTCATGTTATAATCCCCAAGTGCCTCATGAGTGATTTTTGTATTCACTCTGCAGTTTCTCAGTTCATATATTAGCTATGTGGAGTTATTCTCCTTATGCGAGAAACTGGAAATAGCTTTTTATTCTTGGTCTCATCTCAGGAGGTGCAAACTTACTTCTACAAATATATCTTTTTGCAAATCTAAGCTTTTTTTTTAATGAAGACGGTATGTTGCTATAGGATAAACTATTAGGAATTTTCCCTTAGAGGCATTTGAGAATTCTCTCCTCAGAAGAGAAACTACTAGATGGCTAAGGGAAAAGAAAGTAGGACAGACCACAGCAAGTGAGAAGTCATTATGGAAATAGCTAAAAACTTAAGTTCACCTTTTACATTTCATTCTTACCCATGCTGAATATGAACTTGATTCCTCTGGAGAGCTTTTCTGTGCTTTTTAACTTGACCTAGAACTCTCTTAAGGCAGTGTTTAAATCTAAAGGGGTTATTAGCAGCAGTAGAGTAATATTTTTGAGATTTGATAAAAAGCTTTAGTGTCCTTTTTGACTGAACTTTTTTTCAGTTTTCACAGCAAGAATTTTTTGCAGTGTCATTTATGCCATCTGTGGAATGAACTGCAAAAGAATAGTCAGGTGGTGCAAAGAGCAAAAGAATTATTTCAGACAGTGACTTTTGTTTTTAAGTATCTCACCTACAGTACTCTTTTGTCATCCCATTATGAGGCTTTAAAATATTAATAGAGTCATCCCCTTTTTCTGTGCAACTGCTGAGGGATGCATTTGTTGGTGGATCAGGTCTCCAGGCTGGTATGATGCCTGATAGGTCTGAGGGGTCTCTGGCAGTGGTGGATGGTTGGCAAATGGGAGGGTCATACCAAGGTGAGTGTTATGATGTTTTGCCCCATCTCCCTTCCTTGCCTTCCTTCAAAAAAGTATGTAGCTACAGTATTTATGAATCAAACATTTGTGCTGGTATTTGTTCTTTAGGCACTGAAGCACTATTATGAGGAACAAAATGAAGTGTCTTTTTGCTGGTAAACTGTTAATGGATCACTAAGTATTTCTTGATACTGTGGGCAGAAAATACACTAGGTTAAATGCATTTTTTTTTTTTAGACCTGAGTTCCAGCCAGAATTCTCCAGTCTATATTGAAGTGCTCCCCCTGGATTCTCATAGACATAGAAAGTGTATTACTAACTTTGGTAGCAGAAAAAAAACCCATGCTTTTGATTTCAGTACAGAAATTGTGAATGGAAAGATCCAGACAGAAAGCACATTTCATTTATTATTGGCTTTTGAGCAGGATCATTGTTCCTGTCTGTCTAAGCAGTACCATTACTTCAGCCTTCTGCTTGTTGTAGTAGCCAACAATTTAAGACTGTGCAGCAGTTCTGTACAGTAGAACGTGAAAGCTATTGAAATCAAGTTATGTGGACTCGAGTAAGTGGTTAGGAGTCTAGAGCACTAGTCTTATGAGGAATGGGTGAAGGAGCTGGGATTGTTCAGCCTGAAGAAAAAAGGAGGCTCAGGGGAGACCTTATCAATTTCTGCAGCCACTTGAAAGGAGGTTGTAGAGAGGTGCAGGTCAGTTTCTTCTCACAGCTAACAGGTCAGAACAAGAGGAAATGGCCTCAAGTTAGACTGGGTATTAGGAAAAATTTCTTCACCAAAAGGGTTATGAAACATTGGAACAGGCTGCACAAGAAGAGGTTGAGTGGCCATACCCAGAGGTATTTAAAAGACAGGTAAATGTAGCACTAAGAGTCATGGTTTATCAGTAATTTGGCAGCTCTAGGTTGATGGCTGGATATGATATCTCAAAGGTCTTTTCCAACTACAATTCTAAGATTCTATGATGTGAGTGGGATTTGAGTATTTCTTCCACTTAATTTCTTTTCTCTTGGCATTGAAAAAGAATGGGACAAGGATTTGTTTTATCTCTTGTTTTAAAGACTTGTTCTTCGGTCATCACTTGCCCCTCTCTCATTCTGTAACAATGATCTGGTATTGTTCTAGAAGGATGTGTGGCACTTGTAGAATTGTGGTTTCTGCAACACTTGTGTCATGTGGAGATTTTATATGAGTGCTGGTGAAATCCATTACTGTCCAGTTTATTAGAATTTTTGAGCTACTAATTTAGGATACATTATTTTGTGCATAGAGAAGTATATATATAATTAACAGAAGAAGATGTTTGTTTTCCTCAAATGGTGATGAGATAACCTAAGTGCCCAGTCATGCATGGCATCTGTGTAAGAGGGAAGATGAAACTGTAAGCAAGCTGAATTTAAAGAGGAATATCTCTGTAGTGCACTCAGAAAACATGTAACTGAATCAAGTGAAAAGAGATACAGTAGGTATATTTTACTGCTGTATTATGATCTTCTTGAGGTATCATCTAGCTGGGCTTGCTTTTTATACCAGAGGGAAAAATGTGTATTTTCCAACTGTCTTAAAAAAGGTGTGGATTTAGGTACTTTCAGAATCTCTGGCTTTTTCAGAAGACCACAAAGTGTGTAGATAAATGTTCTCAACAAAAATGGGTTCTTCTCAATTTTTCAATTAACTCCTAAACCCAAACAAACTGGAAATTAAACCTATTGACAAACACTGACAAATAACAACATGTAGCAAATTCTTTTTTAGCTCTCACCATTTGGTACTCTCACAGTAATCAGATGGCATTAAAGTAGATATTTAAAATTTTGACTTTATTTTCTTCTGCTTAGATTTCCTAAAAGAAAACTTCCACAGTTGGGTAGGGGATTCATCTCACTTCAGATGCTGAGTCAGTCACTCTGTGGCCCATTTATAGTCATTGAAGAGAGAGAGGCACTTATGGGACATAATTGATCTGACCTATTTTACGTGCCTGCTTCAGGATGAGATTAATGGTACTCCAGGAACATTTGGCTAAAATGCCTGGATTTCCATCAGCTGCAGAAGCAGCATGGTGTGAGCAGGGGCTCTGTTACAGACACAGAAGTTTAGAAGAGTATAAACTCCCACACAAACTTTCTAATAGATCTCCATGAACTTTTAAAACTTGAGATTTGCATCTTAACATCAAATGGAATAGTTTTCAGATCCTCCCTCTTAAAACTACTTTTTAATGCTGAAATTTATCCTCTTTAGCAGTGCTTTTGTTGCACCTAGAACCATATTGCACAGAAGGCAAATATATTCTCTTGTGAATTTTTTAGATCTTAAACTACCATGGCAGAAAATCTGCAGAAAATAACATATTTATTAGCTCTACAGCAATGGAGCAGGTTATCATTTGGGATCAAATTATATTTGAAAAATAAGTTATTTTTAATTTTTTAAAGTAATCTCTTGTTTATTGATTTTTTTTTTGTTTGAAATAAACAAAACACAAGAATAAGTGAATTCTAAGTAATCATTAGCTCTGCGCTGTAAAGATGCAGTTAAATTTCAGTGTTTCTAATCTCAAAATATTGTTTGCCATGAATAATAATCATGCAAATGGCCCAGCACAGATGCACTTGACTGACAATAACATTCCTTCCTTCTTGTTCTACAGTATAACAGACAATGTGATTTTGATGATTATTTACTTCATGAGGCTTTGCTCACATTCAGCATAATCTTTTGTTTCCTCAGAGTATTATCTTGTCTTGATACTATGAAAAATTTAGAGACTTTTTACAGATATTTCTTTTGCTCATTATTGTTAGAAAACACCTTGTCTTTAGGTAGACAGCATTACAAATACAGGTTTTAGAAGTTGCAGAAATTAATAAAACAAAGGTTAAGAATGCACTGTTTACATTCATTTATTTTGATAGTCAATATTTTCTGTGGTAAGGAGAAAAATTTTTTAGCTCATGTGAGTAAGAGAAACACATAGTTATAGTGTGCTGGTGGCCAAATTGCACTACGTAAGGAGGGCTGAAATGTTGTCTGTAGATGTGGGCAAGGACCAAGAATTGGTGACACATGAAGATCTCTGATGGTCCATGACAGTCATGAAGGACTCTGTTTTAAGCTGAGCATTAACAAAGGAGAAACTGTGTTTTAGTTCAGAAATGGAACTCCAAATGTATTAGCAGCATGAACCAGAGAAGTGAACAAGAATGAAAGAAGGAGGAGGACTTGAGTGTTGAAAGAGGAGGAGGTGACAGGAGAGGAATATTAGGAAGCGGATTATGAAGGGCTTTGAATGTCAAGTGGTCATAGAACAGGATTTTATTTATTTCCTGCTATATGACATTAGGCAAATCATGACATTTCTCTATTTTTTTATGAGCAGAAAATGAGGATGATGCTTGCATACCAAGTAGAGAACTGTGGTGACAACTCTGGTCTTGGTGCAATATAAGTTAGGTACTTAATCTAATTTTATAAATTCTCAAATGAAGGTGCTGATGTAAAAGCATTCAATTTACAGTTACCTTGACATTGTATTGTGTTCTTTAGCAGTGTGAATTAACATATTTTCATGCAATCAAGATTTCTGCAGTGCTTGATTTCTCTATAGGAAGCTTTTTATTTAAGGGAAGCAAGTTTCTGCAAGGTGATTTTTGATCTAGTCTATGGTCATATTGAAGAATTAATGAGGATGAGTGCTTCTTCTTGGACTTCATGATCATAAGCTTTTTCTTAAAATATGGAGATAGGATATCATTATATCCTGATACAGTATGGAGATACTGCATCACTAACTGTTAATACAGTGTCTCTGTTCATTACATAAGAGAAATATGAAATAGTATTTTGTTAACTGCAGGAGCAATCCTCTCAAGAATTGATGTATTGATTTTATTTTCCAAATGAGATCTCACCACATAAAATATGCTTATACTGATGCATTGTGTAAAAAGAAAATACAACATAGCAGAGAAACTACGTTATTCTGGAGGGAACACTTGGTTCTAAGTAGGCTATTTCTGTGTCAGATGAGGAATTTGCAGTGATTCAGGTATGCCAAAAGGAGGAAGGAATCGGGTACTTTCTTGATAAATTCGATAAAAATATTTGATGTGTGGTTGTTCAGCTTGGTGAACAGAAGGCTCAGGGGGGACCTCATAGTAACTTATCAATACCTGAGAGCATCCTACGGAAAGCAGAAAGTCAGGGGTAGAACTTTTTAATAAGATATGTGATGGGAGGGCTAGAAATAATGGATGTGAATTGGAAGGGGGTAGATTCAGGATAGACATAAGAAAGAAATTCTTTACAATGAGGGTGGTGAAACACTGGAAGAGGTTGCCCAGAGAGGCTGTGGATGCCTCCTCTCTGGAGGGGTTTAAGGCCAGGCTGGACAAGGCACTGAGCAGGCTGAAGTAGTGGAAGGTGTCCCTGCCTTTGGCAGGGGGGTTGGAACTGGATGATCTTTAAGGTCCCTTCCAACCCAAACTGTTCTATGATCCTATAACATCAAGAATACAGAGCTGAAAAGGAAAAAATTCAAGCAGTTTAGCAAAAGAGTGAATTCTATAAGTGCCATCCTTCTCTGTTTCTCAGATGCCCTTTTGCAGTGCTCTTAGGTGCACTTCTTGAATTTATTTGGAAGATATGTTCACCATTACATGAAATTCTATTTTGTACCACAGATAGAGGTCATCAATTGAATGTGCATTTAGGAGTTTCAGCAAAAAGATTGCTGATCCTCTTTTCAAAGGTGATAAATAGCAAAATAATTGGATGGCTGAAGTTCAAGAACAGTTGTGAGGTCCCTGATGATTTCACACAGTCCTGTCACTAAGGATTCCTGTTTGCCATGTCCAACTGGTTAAAGTAATACATCTCTTGCTGGCAGGTGATGACCAGATCTGGATTTTAGGCACTTCCACTGCCTCTCATCTGGATTTCACTGGGGTAACACAATGTGGTTTAAAGTTATTGTTTCTTAATAAAGAGAACATGGCACTGTATGTGCTCAGCAGCACAGTTGGGGGTAAGTACATTTCAGTTGTTTTCTTCTTTTAAGACTGGCCTCCTACAGATCAAGCTCAAAGCCTGTATCTTTGTTTACAAGAGACTCGCTAGCCAGTCTGTGACACAGCAGAGATATAGGATGTGAACAGCTGATAAAAAAGTGCTTCTCAAAGACAGATATTACCTGCACAATGGAAAGGTGCTTTTGAATAGTGAGACTCATTCAAAAACCTGAAACAAGACTGAGAACTAAGAGCTGTCATATATATTCTTTATGTAGGGTGAATTCTTCTATATTCTGTCCAGTTACAGTACCCAGTATGCTCTTAATTTGTAAAAGACAAATAACACAGGTTGTAGTTGTAAAAGACAGCTCTTATTCAAAATGAATTGTATGAGCAAGACCAAGAGAAATTCACAAAGAGAAAGAGGAGTGGAGAGCAAACTGCTTCCAAGAGTTACATATTATTCATGTCACTTGAAATACACTGAGTAAAAGTTGGGCATGACACTAATCCAAAAGCACATAGTCGTTTCTTCATATAACACAATGGAAATCCTGTTTGAAGATTCCAATAATTTTACAGACATGTGAAAATAATTTATTTTTTCATAATATAAAGTTTTATGTGCGATGAGTGAGAGGAAAAGCTATGTCTGAGGATGTCAATTTATGGAATTGTTGGTGGCTTAGGTAAATCAAAATGAAAGTAATTTTTCCTTCTGTTCATATTTGGCCATTTCTTTCATCTGCATTTGGGTACGTATTGTTAATATTCCAGGTACTTTTACTGAAATTATGCTTGCTATTGAGACCTATTTTTAAGATACAATGGATAAAAGTTCTTGTACAAAAGCAGATTTTGAAAAATGGAGGCTTGAATTGAGGGGAATTTGGAGAGTTTCCTTGATAACTGTGGAGTTCTAGTAAAAGGAGGAAGTTGCTAAATTTTTCAAGATAAAAGCCATAATTAGTGATGGAAAATGTGACCTGAAGCTGGAAAAAATACTGCAAAGATGCAATACTTTCTCTCAAACAGAAATTGTGGACTGATTGCAGTGACCACCTAATGATACTTGATATTTTTAATGTAGTTGTCAGTCTTCTCTGACCTTGAAATCTGTCAGTCACACTCATGCATGTAAATGTATTGCATTGCTGTGAAATGTGTTCCATATAGATTTTTGCTTCTTCAATGTTCCTGTGCTGTACATGCAATGTGAATGGTAATTCCACATTAAATAATTTCATAGGGATTTACTGGTTAAAACAAAGCAATTTTTACTTACTGAAAATAATGGGGTCTAAGAAAATCTGGCCAATCTTGTCAAGATGCGGAGACAAAAATGCTTTTCAACTTCAGTTCAAAATCCATTTGATTGGAAAGTGTTTTCTTTCAATGTGTTTTGTAATGTGTTGACATGTAGGAAGTTGGTATAGACAATTCCTTTGTATTAAAAAAATTTATATGGACTGCTTGTAGATGCATATGCTTGCATATCTACATGTTAATTATTATTTTCATACAGATTGCAGAAGAAATGGGTCACCCTCATTTTCCTTTTTATCCCCTTGGTACAATTTTTAAATTGATATTCCAGGACTTGGTATTAAAACATTCAAGTCAATAGGAACAAGCTCAAATCTTGAAGTAGTAAACTGGAGAAATAATGTTTTTAAACTGTCTTTATACTTCTTCCTGTTTCTTGTTTTTCATCTGGAGAAGTTTTTAGGAAGAGTGGATTCTTTCAAGGATTGCCCTTGAGGACAGTGGTATTAATCTCTTGCCAAACTTAATGAACCTTCACTATAGTTTTTCCTGTTTCAGAGATGTAGTAGCAGCATTTCAAGGGGAGTTTCAGCAAAAACAGTGTGAGTTACTTATTATCAAGATAGTACTGGGACAAAAGCAGCTCATTGTTTTATGCTGAAGACCAGGAAGAATGAGGTGCACTCTTGGTGACATCAAAGCTGAACATGACAGCTCAGTGTAAGTTGCTGCATTTTGGCATTGACAGTGAAGTCCTCAACATGTCACAATTTTTCATGTACATGCGTGTCTATACGTAGGTTTATGTTATTAATTCTGAAATCCATCTCAGGTATTCATTCAATAGCACTCACTGCCACTCATTGTTTTCTTAAATACTCACCGTGTTACAGAGACATGGGCACTTATGTCTTCTTCAGAGTTCTCTGTGATGATCCAACACCACTGTTAGAAAGTACTAGAGCCACTACTGGATCCTTCTGTGTTTACCTGTTAAGTTCCCGTGTTTGTGGTCAGATAATCCAAATATGGCTGGCTAGTTTTATAGTAACTGGGAATGAAGTTATGCATAGGAAAATCTGACTAATCTGAACTTCCAGTATAGCAATATTAGTTTTTGACCTGAAAAAGTGAATTAATTCATTCACAATGAATTTATTCACTGAAAGAATGTGACTTCTTTTGATGTAAAAGAGACCATTATATATATTTTTTGGACTATTATTTTTGCTGCAGTGCAGTTTTGTCAGTCTGTATTTCTCAGTGAAGAAACAGAATCCATCTTGTGACTCCAGGTTAGTACAGGATCACAACCCAGTAGGCACTGCATCACTGGCTCATATGGACTCTTTAGTCTTCTTATTTATTGCCAAAATCTACATCAAAGAAAAGGAAGCCTGCAGGTGTTCCACATATAGCTTAGAGAGAAATGCATATTCTGCAGCTGCTGCAGAGATTTTTAGGGAACAAGCAAAGGCTGAAATGCAATTGTATTGCAGAAATGAACAGAATGTTTATTCAGACACTTCTTATCCCACTACTATTTTTTATGATTACTCAATAGAATTTTCTTATTTTTAGTAATGGCTCCTGATGGCTCACCCCCTGGTGGTGTGTTTTAAGTTTCATACAAATGACAGGAAAAATAACTGGAAAATACTACCCAAGTAGTAAAAAAATAGCTGTGGCCATAGAAACATGAAAATATCCCACCTGCCCTTAGTTTGCTTGAATTACAATCTTATATGTAACAGCAATAGTATACCTAGAACAAAAAAAAAAGTGGTTTTAAACTTGAAAATATCTGCTGGCAAGGCAAAGGAGATGTGAGTCATTAGGAGGTGGGGTCTAATTTGTGTGCAACTCATGTCATGTTTTGTGAGAAGTGTATTAAATGCTTTTCAGTAGCACTAAACTTTTCTTGTTGACAGCAGGAGCAAGTATGATTTTCGCAATAAAACTGGCAATGTAGAATGATTTCACTGTATTTTATATCCATTTTTCAGTGAAGGAATCTGTGTAACTGAAAATGTCAATAGGGAGATAAATTACTGGCTTTCAAGGTGAATAAATAATAGTATGACTTTCTCATAGCAAAAGATACAGCAGGTATCTGTGAAAACTAAGACAAGAACAGCTATTTTTGAAGTAGTGGAGGTTTCTTTTATTCCATATACTTGCACGTATTTTTTCTAGCTATTGAAATGTTAATTTTTTCCCTAGCTGTTGAAGTAATCAAGCTACTGAAATCTTTCTATCATTTCAAAATTATTAAGAGATAGCTGTGCTAGTTAAAGGGTGCTTCAAAAGAGTGTGCTGTTCTAACACTTTGTTCTAAAGAAAAGCAGATCCTTGTAGACTGAGAGTCTTAATGTATGGCCAGCTTCAGCTTCTCGGAGATAATGGTGCAGAAGTGTCACAGCTGCCTTGCTAAATGACAAGAAATGTTGAAAGCAAGCCAGAAAATGCTTGGACTGTGGAAGCAGCAAAGAAAGTGTATATTCAGGGATAGCTAAGGAAGTCTTCTAGGTGATATCTGTAAGTGCATGACTGAAGCTACAGAGAGTGCTAACATATGCCTAGTGACATATAGTGTGGCTGTAATTGATGACCCACTTTGTAGCTGTCAACCAAATACTGACCTACTGTTCTCTTGGTCAGACAATTTGCTTATTTTTTTTCTGGGAAGTATTTTTTAGTATCAGCAAGTAAGAGTGATTATTTTCTTTTGAAATATTTCTTTTACTAAATGTTACCAGCAATGCAAGAAATGTCATTATTAAGAAATGCCAATATTTAGAAATGATTGCATGCCTTTTTGAAGGTCTTAAGTTTTGGAGACTTGATAGGCACATCTCGTGTCACACATCTGAGAGTGCTTTGTTCATTACAGAGTTATGAAGCCAGATTCACTGGCAACTCTGTTCATTCTGGATCTGAGAATTACTGAAATACTGAAACAACTGTCTTGCTAGAATTCCCCTCAGATTCATGTGGTTTTACCGAAATTTTATCTTACATAGATTACTATCACATTTTAGCCAATGAGGGCTAGAAACATCATGTAGATCAGAGTGGGAAAAAAAGCAAAAATGAGAATGGTTTTAAAATCTACCTTATGGAAAATCCAAATTATGGAGCATATGTCTATGCTTCTATCTATATAATTATGGATGTTTGAAAACTTTCCACATCTTGAGGTTCTATTCAAGCCTATTGAATTGAATCTATATTCTTAGAAGAATTGCTTACCTGTACCCAGAGCAGAACAACCCTGGTGATCTATTGACCTGTGCCTATATTCTTGATAGTGGAGGCATTTATTTTAGAGAGATTTTGGGTTCTAGCTGTCGAGAATTAACAACATTCAAGGAGATGCAAAACTAAGATTTGAAAGTGGGACATTGTTAGACTAGAACCCTCCTTATACACTTGAAATATAAAACTGCTTTAATTCAGCCATAATAGAAGGCAGTTTGCCTAGAACAATGTAAATTATAGGTGACCAAATTCTGACAAATTTATGTTTATTTGAAATTAAATTGTTTGATTTTTAGAATTGCTTTATTAGATTAATTTTTAGGATCAAATGCAAATATTTTATGGGAACAGAAAAAAGTGGACATGAAGAGCTGTATTTCTAAGGGCATGTATGGTAGAGTTGAGGCTTTCTGCCTCTCCCACTAGACTACTCAGCTTGTCCATTTTTTTCTGAGCTCTGAAGACACACAGAAGGTGAGCTGGTCCTGTTGTAGCTGTCTCATTCTGTATGAAAGTAATCAGGTATTCAGCAGGTCATAGGAAGAGTTGGTGGTTTGGGTTATCCATGGAAGCTGAGGTGCAGGTCTTTTTTCCCCAATGAGGGCATTTTTGCTCAGATCCCTGATGTTTTTGATAGGTATAACTGTGAAGGTGCAGCAGAGCAGAAAGTGCAAACCACATTGTGCTTTCTCTGTCAGGACAGTTAGCAAAGTTCATCTCAAATTGCTAAACTAGTTAGATTTATGGGGCTGGGATTGCCTGGGAACTGTATCTTTGGTTAATTTTGATTTTTTACTTTTAAATTCACTAAGAAACTCACACTTATGCAGACAATATTTCTGCTGTGCAACACTAGGATGAGATTCCAGTAGTGTGACCTGAGAGTACTACTCAGATAAGACATTAACAGTTCATTTTGTCCATGAGGAAGGATTCCAAGCAGCTAGCATTACTAGAGGCAAATATTTCCATTTGTCACAGGAGTAGTAGCTATTTTTAACTGCTGACAGCTAACAATTCCCTGGAAAAATGGAAATACCTATAGCCAGTAATTACAGCCTCTTCTCATGTTTCAGCCCTGGAGGATTCTAGCTCCTGCCAACAACTGGGAAAACTGGCACTCCTGGCTTATGCTGTGTATTAGATTAAACCTAAGTAGCTGTCAGTAAGGGGAGATATCATGCCCAAGACAGACAACCAAAGTAGGGTTACATTTCCAAAAAGTTTGAAAATTGCTACTTTGCGCAGTCCTGGAGGCATAGATTGGATTGAGCTGTCAATTGCAGGTTTTCACAGGCTATTGTAGAGTTTATATAATGAGGTGGAACCTACCTGCAGAACAGGATGAAGAAAGAGAAGATTAAAAGAGACATTGAGCTCCACTAGCTGAACTCTAGGACAGAAAGAGTTTGTTGAAATGTTTGCTGAATGGTGTTTTTCTTTTTTTTAATAGTTAGCTGAAATATCACTATCTGCTTGAATACTAAAATGTCTAAGGTTTAGGGTCTTTTTTTCCGTCTTCTAAAGATTTATATGATAAAGTTGGAAACCCAATAATGAATTGTTTTAGGTGACCCTTACAGAACAAATTGCATCTCCTGCAGAATCACATAGTTTACTGCTGAGCTGATAGCCTTGACATATCCATTTGAGTGTGATGTCCAATTACAAAGTTCAAGTAGATTTTCTTTATATTAAGGAGCTTAAATTGTATGAAAAAAGAGTATGGCTTTTTTTATTTTTTTCACAGTAAGTGCAGCTCTTCCAGCTTGCCAGCAAAATTTTGCTACTGTTGCAGATGTACACTCAGGCTTAGTTGCAATGCTAGTGATGGTTTACCATCCCTGGAAAACAGATGTCAGTTTTCCAAGTATAAACAGTGCAGAAAGAGATACAAATGAAGGAGACAAATAAGATGCACAGTGTCTAACTGGAAGAATTACATCAGGCAGAACAATTCACAAACATACCCTGCAATAATTTCATATGTGGCAGTCTGAATCCATGATTTGTAAGAGATGACAGATGCAGCCAGAAACACCTTCCCTAGCTGAGAAGTGAACATGGTGTTTCTGACCATCTGAAAGTGTTGTTAGAAATTCCAACCATGGGCTATGTTTTCCTTCTGCTGCCTATCTTTGTGCAGACAGTATGTTCTTCTTGTCTGTTACTCTGACTGGGATAAAACTACAACTATCCAATGTGGTTTCCTCTGCCTTCCTCTTCCTACAGGAAACATGCTCTTAATTCAAATATTTCACGTCTTCTTAGATAGTGAGAAGATGTTGAAAGGCAAAATTATCCATTCTGTCTTTTTTTTTTTTGCTCAAGGAAGGTCTTTATTAGATGGATTTTAATACAGATTTAGGTTGCGTTTGATTTTCTTTGTGTTTCTCCCTTTTCTTTTAAGAACAGGGAAAAAAAGTGCAAAATACAGTCTGTTGAGGTGTGAGACCTAATACAAAAGCAATATGAGACAGACTGTTATGCATAGATTTTAGATTCCTGCTTGGCTGGCTAAAATCCCAAAAAAGTCTCCTGTGATTTAGTTTTAACTAGTTGGCAGATGTTGAATGATCTCAGCAAGTGTCTTTGTTGCTGTTCCATAGTAAATATGTACCAGACTGACTGTTTATAATCTCTGTAATAGGGGATTTGTCAGTCTTTATTACCTGTAAAATGGATTAGGAGAATAGCAAGACTGCACCGGTTCTCTTAAGAACCTGAAGGAGTTAGATGCCTGTCCTTATTGGGGATTTTAATTAAAAAAAAAAAAAAAGTCATCAGTGATTATTTTAAAAATATTAAGTCTGCTGGCTCTGCTTCAACCTTCTCTGTTTCTCCTCATCCAACTAAATTGTAGTACTCTCACAGCTTCCATCCTTTCTAACATTACTAGGAAATTACATTCATCTTTGGACAGAAAGTGCTGAGCATCTCATTGAAGCCGATTTATGATTTGGAGTCTGTTCTCAGTGAGGCAGTAGTAATGAAGAAGCAGATCTGGCTAGGCAGATAGAAAAGGTTTATTTTTCCACAATTGTGTGCTTTTCCATCTCTTATCTTTGCATGCTTTTTATTTTCAAGCTTTATTAGAAATGGATTGAAATGACCAACATTGACACACGTGATGTGAGACTGGTTCCAAATTGGAAACAGCTTCCAGCTTCCTTGCTGTGGAAGCACAATACTATTGAGATGAAAAAAGGCCAGTCAAATATAAAAGTGATGTCTGAGAAAATGGACATTTTAATGAACTGATTTTAAATAGTAACTGGGAAACCCACACAATTTAAAATCAAGAACTGAACCACAATGAGCCATTTGGCATATCTGACACATGTTGTCTTGGATCTAAAATGTATGCATGTAAAATCCTGTATAGATCAGGAAAATTACATAGCTAATGATCAAAAGAGATACTCAAGATTCATGGTTTTATTTCATCAATATGAACAAACCATCCTGTGTTTCTTCTTTGGAATTCAAGCCTGCTTACCATTCTTAGACACTGCTGCTAATAGGATGAAAATCTGTATGTAAATTCATTTCTGCCATACTAGGAGAACAGAGGAAAGTCACAATAATTTATGAGAATGACAGTTGTTCCCGCTTAGGAAATAGTTCACAGTGCAACACCAGAGTACAAACAGTTCAAAGACTGTCAAGTGAGTAAGTACACCCTGATTAACTGCTTTTCTGAAGAGATATTCTGAAGACTTTCCACTCTTACAGTGGTATATCAGTTCAGTGTTGTCTGGGACCATAGACAATGGCTGAGAGCCAGTATGAAGTAGAAAGTAAAACTTTTATTTACTGAGGTATTAAGCAAACTTCAGCAATCACTGTTAATGTTTTGGAGGATATCCAAGGCAGAAGACAGGAGTCCTTTTGGCCCAGGAGTATGAGGAAGCTTACTGGAATATGGGAAGGTTAATGAAAAGACTACTTATCTTACATGCCAGGACTTGAGCAAAAGGCTGGAGCATAAGATAGAAGTTCTGCAGCTTTTTTAATGAGTGGTTCTTTTTTTTCTCTAAGGGTTTCTGACTCCTGCAGGAATAAGATAGTATGGGATGGGACCCATGCTTAGATATTTATCCTTTTAAAAGAGATAGGAACTTTCAAGTATGTTTGAGTGATGGTTTAAAAATAATTTTTAATTATAGTTAAAAGACAGATATATCACAGGCATATCCTCATCTTGATCAGCATTTTTATTAATGTTTGAGATAAAAATATTTGAGGAAAAGCAGGCAAAGAAAGGCTTTATGTGGAATAAAATGTGACTGGCTGGAAAGTAATTTTCTACTTGAAAAAATAACCAAGAAAACAAAACAAAAAATTCATAACTAAATGCAAAATTAATCAAATTAGTGTCCAAAACTCATGTGAAAATCTGTGCCTATTCTGTGCAGCCTGGAATCCTCAGAGGCTTTGAGGGAAAAGATTTATCTGAAGTTGCACAGGTAATTTAAATGACTATTTTGTTGCAAATTCTCTTGATGGATACCTCTTTAAAGTGCTTCTGGACCATCAGAAGGTCATAGACTATTGCTTTAACATATATATAGTTGAAGTTGGGTGCAATGAGCCCCATACCTCCAGTAAAACTGGACTGGTTTAAAGTTTCATTTTATTTTAGTCAGCTATCACTGAAATCTCTGAAATATTTTCATAGTCTGTTTTATATTCTATTTGTTGCCAGTAAACAGAGCTCTACAAAATTTCTTTAGCTTACAGAGGTTCAAAACCAATAAATGCTTCATGGTAAATTCCAAGATCTTTACAATGTAACTGTATTTGAGGATTATGCTAGCAAGAACATCACAATGCCTACACTACAAGTTCCCAAGGGAACTTTCATCATAGTTAATTATCTTTAAGAACATTTTTGCTTGCTTCTGAATGCTATTATTCTGTTGCTTCCATTATACGGCATTTGCTTTTCTGTTGAGGATTTCTGCAATGCTAGCAGCTATAGATTTACTTGAAAGAATGATGGAGTTTGTGCCATCTACTAACCCAAGCCATTTCCATGTGATGCACCTGTTGTGGTGGGTTGAACCTGTCTGGATGCTAGGTACCCACAAAAACCTCTTTATCATTCAGATGAACAGGGGAGAGAAAATATAAGAAAAGACTTATGTGTTGAGGTAAGGACAGAGAGATGATTCACCAATTATTGTTGTGGGCAGAACAGACTAAATGTAGGGAAATCAGTTTAATTATTACCAAACAAACCAAAGTAGGGTAATGAGAATTAAAACTTAAATCTTAACAGATCCACTACCTCTCCTTTCTTCCCATACTTAACTTTGCTCCTGAATTCTGTACATCCTTCCTCCTTGAGGGAAGGACTTCTGGGACTCTTTCTCTGCTCCAGCTTGGGGTCCCTCCCACAGGAAAAAATTGCCCAAGAACTTCTCCAGTGTGAGTCCTTCTCATGGGCAGTGTTCTTCACAAACTGCTCCAATGTGGTCCTTTACACAAGGTGCAGTCCTTGAGGAACAAACTGCTCCACTGTGGATCATCCACAAGGTTACAAGTACTGCAAGCAAACTTTCTCCAGCATGGGCTCCCCTCCACAGGGCCACAGGTCATTCTTGGAGCCTGTATTGGCTCCTAAAGTTGAAAGGAATATTGTTCTTATACATTGCTGTATTTCCTTTAAAAGTTTGATTTACTCTAAAGTTAAAAATATGCTTTAACCTGCAGTTTTTAATGTGGATATTAGCTGAAATGTGGATATTATCTGAAACATAGGGTGTATCTATTCTATTCTATTCTATTCTATTCTATTCTATTCATTATTTGGAATTATCTATCTACAGAACACTATGTTCAACTTTAATGCAAGTTTAGAAAGAGCTGGTCAGAACATTTAGAGACAGGGCAAGCTCAGAACAGCAACAGTAAGATGGGTGTGTGTAGGCAGAGAAAGAAGGATTGAAAAGTATCAACTAAAACAAAGAATGTAACAATATTGGAAAACAAATAGAAAAATATACAAGTATTTGGGAAAAGGAGTGTTGTATCTCATTAAAATAGATGAGGAATACTTTTGCCTGTGTGTTAACTTCCTGGAAAAAGTTTTCCTTTTTCTTTTTGAACAGTAATAGTATTACTGACGCGTTTACTTCAGCTACATGAGAGACCATTTATTCTTAGCTGGAGGGCATAGTCATTTATTTTCTTTGACCATACTGCTTTATATAGTCATAGTCATCTAGGTTGGAAGGGACCTTTCAGATCATCTAGTCCAACCATCAGCCCAACTCTGACAAGCCTCATACCTGGACAGGGACAAGCTGTCTCTTAAGCAAATAGGATATTCTCAATCTACTAAAAATTAGCAAGTTATTTAATATTAAAACAGTTGTGGAAGTTGTCAAAAGTTGTGCCCTTCTGTGACTGCAGTGAGGAGCAATATGGCAGAAAGTAAGGGTTAGCAGTAATTTCCTGCTAATGATGAAATACTGTGCAAAACCTGCAAGTGAATGAACTTACAGAATCATCAATATATATGAAAGGTCTACTGTAGCTCATTAAATAAAACCTAAAAAGGAACTGAGAAACTGGTTCTTGAACATGCACCAAAACAGTGATTATGGTCTGCACTAATAAACCAAATGTCTGACCCTTTGTCTGACCCACAGTGACAGACTGGAAACAATTAAACCAGAATTTATTAACTTCTGTTGTTCCCACAAACTGCCATTCTCATTTTTGAAATGAGAATTGATCATTGCTCTGTGAAACAAATCCAATATAAAATAAAAGTCTGAATAATTTATGGCAGTGTTTGTAAGCCTATATTAAAAAAGTCCTCAAATATAGAAGTCCTCTAAAGGCCAGAGAAAGTAATGAGTTTGCATTTGTCTTATTACTCTGGTGTAGACAGGTTCTTTGGTGCAGAGAGACTGTTCATGAATTGAAATCCCCAAAATTACTTTTAAAAATACAAAATTGCTGAATCTCTGTCTTTACAGCATTCTTGTGATGCTTTCCCTGATTTATCAAATATTTCCAGGTGGTCCCGTATTTTTATTGGCATTGGTGGTCTGATATAGACTGAATGAAAAGGTGTTTTAGTAAAATGATGACTTTACCAGGTCCTTGAGGCACTCCCAATATAAGCAGAGTTATCTCCTTCTCCCACTTAATCTCATTCTAGAATAGTGATTCTATCTAGATTGTAACTTTCTAGTTATCTTACTCCCCAAATACAAGCAGCATAATGGAAGAAGGCCATAATAGTAATTGTCTGGTCCAATTCTGATTCAGAATATATTTCACCAGTCATGATGCTAGAGATGAACATCTGCCATTATGCTAATGAAATAAAATTATGTGAAAATGGCAGCAGGAGTCTCTTCAGAATTGTCATATTGTTTGCAGGTGATATTCATGGATATTTAAAATGAAACTTTTAGCAATTTATTCTGTCCTTGAAAAAATACTTCTTCTGTCTTCTACTCTCTGTTCTACCCCCCACTAAGACTCAATACAATTCTCCCATATTAAAAACTTTGAGAAGCTAATTCATCAGAGTGATAAGACCACTAAATCTCATGATGAGCTTGGCTCCTTGCTGTGAATTATTGGCAAAATTAGGGGAATTTAGAAATGTTGCCTAATTCTGCCCTGATGAATTCTGAAGAATGCAAAAAGCAACAAGAATATTAACAGTTATGCTGTTCCACTCCTCTGAGCCTCCTCCTGCTGATAATACCCTCAATATTTTGCTGCCAGTCTATCAAAATTTTTCACAGTTCCTTTCCCCCCTCATTATATTCAGAGAAAAATCTAACTTCTGCTTGGAGCTGAGAAAGACAACAAAAATCCCTTGCCTTCCTTTTGTTTACATTTAATATGCAGAACCTGGTAGAAAGTTGAAATCTAAGGAGGAGAAACCAGAAGATTTTGCTTCTTCTGTTACTGTTTGCTCATCAAGAAAACCTCTAATTTATCACCAGGTTTGTTCATTGCTCTGAAAAGCAGATGAAGACTTTCAGTGGTGTATTATTGTACGTGAAAGGACATTGAAGCTTTCAGGAGTAGAGAAAACCCAGATGCTTGCATCTGATGTTTCCATTTGTATTTGTAATGTCTTTGAAGAATAAGAGCAAAAGAAAAGTATGGTAATGAAATAGCTTTTGCAACAAGTTGGTGACTCTACAGTCTTTTGAAGGACTGATAAAATGAAGTAGATGTTGAAGTAGAAGTGAAGTGGTAAAAATACAGAAAAATGTAGAAAGTAAGAGACAAAATTGTATTTCTACATGTATGAAAAGACTGATCAGTTCTTTCCAAGTCCAGATCTCATAGTATATTGGCACATTTTAATTATGAAAGTGCAAATGGATAGAAGAGACCTTTTAAGTGGTGGTAAAGAAAGGTGGCAACTGAAGTAGTCTTGGGTTTTCCTGGATTATATTTGTGTTCTGCTATTTGTCTCCATGGAGTCAATAGAAATAACCCCAAAAGAAGTAGTAAAGAAACTGGAGAAAACCTGGAAAGGTGCATTTTCAATTTCAGAACAGAAGATGTAGCTTTGAAGAATAAAGCCTTTTGGGAAAAGGCTTGGGAAAGAAGGAAAGTGCCAAAAAGGAAATTGCTAGACTGTTGGGTGATGCCTATTAATGAAGGAAAGAGTTTATGATCATCATATTTCCTGAAAAATTGCCATGGGAGAAAAGAGGAAAAAAAATTGTGTGATTTCAGAACTAAAACCTGCTTCTATCATAAAATGTAAGATTGATACACACCATCTAAATAAAGTAGTTAGGAACAGTAATGAAAGATGCAAGCACTGTTTGAATGCATTTGTCTCACAGATGATAAAAGCCAAGTACTATTTCGGCAGAAGGAAAAGTCTGACTGAAAAATGGCTTAAGAGGAACCTGTCAGGGGACAGCAAAAGCAGTCTGCTCCCAACAGGAAAGTGAGCCAGAAGCAGATAAGGACCTGGTCCTGCTGTACCCAAGCAAGGCAAGTGGGACAGAATCTGGTGACCTTGCCCAGATTTAGCTGAGAGTCCAGGTCCAGAATCAGTTATGAGCAACCCTGTAGTGGTGAGAAAGGTCTGAGATTAGCCTAGGTTGTTAAATCTGAAAGTCTGGGTTGAAAGTGTGAATGTCCAGACATTGATATGGTGGCAATAGAGCTGCAGTGCAGTTCAGGATGGGAACTAACGTCTCAGCTCTTAACAGCAGCTCCCAAGAGCCTTCATGCCAGGTCTCTTTTCATAGCTGTTCCTGTCAGTGAGCTGCCTTTGACCTGCCTTGCTTCTAGGACAGGAGAGAACTCAGACCCCTGAGAGCATCACAGTAAAATGGTGATTTGCACAAGGAAGAACTTGCATAAAATATATGCTCTGTGTACCTAAAAGAGGATTTGGTGTTTGGAATAAAATCACAATATAATAAGGCAACAGGTGACTTTCTAAATATATGGCAGAAGAGAGAGCTAAGACAAGGATGAACTTTCCCCCAGAGAAGTTACAGAAGAGACAAAAGTGAACAGGAAGGTGTAAAGAAACTTCTTGTTTAAGGACAAATTTATGTTTTCAAAATGAGACAACATAACCAAAGAAGAAACCAGGCAAGAAAAAGTAGCAGAAGTGTAGAAATCCACATCCAAAGATGAACTTGATCGCTGATAGGACGACCAGTGCCAGCAATGCATGTAAATTAAGTGTTTGTCTAAGCAATTTTGGTTGAGGCATCAGAGTTTACTGAAGATGGGGCTCATAACTTCATGCTAGGAACCAGGACTGGTAATAAAAAGTAGTTACTGGGAGTGGAGAAGAAGCAGCAGTCTAACCTCTCTCTCTTGTCTATATTTGGGCACCTGTCTCCAAGTTGTAGTTGAGACTGTAGGTCTTTACCATTTTACTTTGACACTTATAATGTGAAGGTGAATTAAACAGACACCTCTCAAAATATTTTTGCTAAGGAATTTGTTAAGGCTGTCTTCTGAAACTCACATTGCCAACCCTCACCACACTTAGGAGATGACTAAGTGATTTTTGAGTGACTTCTCCATTTTCAGAGAATGTCATTACGTCTCCAGGCTAAGAAAGGACAGAGAAAGCTACATCCCCAGGGAAGGATATAATTGCTTTTGGGAAGAAGAAGTAGTGAAAAATACCCATCAAGAGGTCTGCTTCTCTTTACAGATCCAATCTAAAAACATCCGTCACCCAAACTGCATCTTACTTTAGGAGCACAAGGTTATATCTTTGTTAACAAGCTAATCGTGAATGGAATGTGGCCCTGAGCACAGATTTGTGATCATCTGTACTGCTGAATGGCTGGTGTGGTCAAGTCTATAGCTGAGTTTGGAGTATTAAATAAGCAGTTTTCCAGACATTCCCCAGGTAAGGACTGGGGATTTATTATGGGCAAAAAAACAGAAGGAGAGGGACAGGTAGCATTCCATTGTTCTGTTTTGGAGGACAAGGAGATAGGAGTAGAGTGAGTGAAGTCAGCCAGATGGATGTGAGCCATGCTGTGCTAATCAATAGCAGGGGCAGAGAACTGTTGCTGGCCCATTTTATTTATTTTTAGAAGCAGCCTGAAAGAACAAGTAGCAGCATCCCCAAGTTATCTTGACATTTCAAGTTACGTGAGAAGGAATCACAGGTGGCCAGTAAGTTCAAAAGGTACAGATATCAGCTTTGGTTTTGGTCAAGTAAGCAGCTCCTCAATTTAAGAACAATCCTTTAAAAGCATGCTTCATGTCAGTGGTTATCCACTGTCTGCATTGGGTCAGAACTGCAGGATGTGAAAGCTTCTAAGACTACGATAAGGAGTTTCAGACAGTTAAAAGCTCAGTTCCCCGTGACTGCTAATGAGAGCTGAGAAGTCTAAGCCTTTAGGTTTCTTTGAAAATCCTATCTGAAAATGAAAATTGAATGAGGAGTGGGATTTATTGCTCCTGACTAAAAGAATGAATAGTAGCAGCAAGTTTTCAGACAGGCTGCAGACTGGAATAACAGAAGAGAAGTGATATGAATTTTCTAACAGGACTTGTCAGTTTTCCTGTCCTTATTAAGAAGAACAGAACATCTGCAAAAGGGGCAGTTGCAATCTTGCAAAGAAGTCCTGAATCAATCAATTTGGCAAAGAACAATCTGTACATTTGATTTTGGTTTTGGCAAATCATCAAACAGCTATTAGCAGGAAAGCTAAATGGGGTTGGCAATCAAAGCCTGGCTGGAAGATAGTGTGCTTTACTTAAGTGTGACTAGTCAAGGGACATTTGACTTTATGTGTGGCAGAATTCAGCTACAGATTAAAACACGTATGTTTTGAGATCTCCATCTAGGTGTCTGTAGATGAATTAGTTATCTAAGCGCCCATTATAGTCAATATAGTCTGTAAAATCTAAAGGGCTGATCAGATGTCCCACATCTGATTTAGAGTGAAGTGTATAGCTGTTGGCTTCTGTGTCAACTGGTTTTACCTATTGCAATTTATTCTTTGTGAAGAACATGCCTGTATCCAGCTGAACTTCAGTAAACGTGTGCCATGGAGAAATAATACCGTGTGGAACTGAATACCATGTGGAACTTCTGTAACTTCAATAATACTGATTAAAACTTGATAATTTTATCTTTAGCTTTTAAAGATTTTATAAAATTTGAAAAGTTTTAGACTAAAATCATCAATCCTTTCCTTTTTGAATTCTTTTGCCAGAATTTTTTACTTCTCTCTGCTGTATGTTAGACTTGATTAATTTTCTTCTTTATTTTTGCCCAAGTAGCTAATTTTGCACACAGCCTGGAGCAGACCTGGCAGCTTTGAAACTAAAAAGTTTAACTATGCAGACATATATACCAAATGCTTCTGAAGTGAAGTCATCTGGGATTTTTTTCCCCTCATTTTGAGCAATGTATGAAGTCTTGATCACCCCAGACACCATCACTATGGCAGGATACCAGATGTCCTCCTTACCTGTCCCATCCCTGAGGATTCAGCTTTCTGCCTCTACGTTGCTACCTTTTATCATCAAAGATCTGAGTAATTGCTTTGATTTTCCTTCTGCATAAAGGATGTTGTGATAGAATTTGGTCATTTTGTTTCCTCTGAGTTACAACAGTAACTGCACTAGAGCTTAAGAAAAAACATGCATTGAATAAAGAGTAGTAGAAATTTTATATTTAGAGACTTTTTTCAAAGTGGAGATGTATTGTGGACAAGCAAGAGTAGAAGTGTTGTGGAATACCTGATTTATTATGGGCAGACAGAGCAGTGATTTACTGGGGAGAAAACTACTCTTCTTCTGACAATCACCAATAACTTACCATGTCTTTTCCCCAATTTTAAATATTTAGCAAGCAGCCTAGGAGAAAAATGTATTCTTCATTCTCTGGATGTATTTTCCATGTCGTGTCTTATCACTTAGTATACCTATCATGACACATTGTTATTTAGCATCTCTCAGGATCCACAGCTTTAAGGCATCTCTGTCTCCTCATTGGCTGTGTCACAAGTGAGGTGACATGTTTCTGTTTCCTTTTAAATATGTCCTCTGGATGTATTAAATTTAGTCCTTGAATTTAAAGGAAGCCCAAAGATGTGTTAAACCACTCTGACCTGCAGCAAGCAGATAACATTCATCTTGCAGTTCTGTGAGTGTCACATTTGGTAGGCTCCTGAACTGCTTTTGAAGCAAACTGTTCTGGAGTCTTCCCTGATTTGAATCAGTGAAAACCAAAACAAATTTCTTCTTGGAATTTTAGAGATTTATAAATGTTCTAACACTGCCACTCTAACTAGAATACTTATGTTTCTAGATTTGAAATAATGTTTGACAGAAAATGTGACCATTTTAAAACTTAATTTATAATTTTAGTCAAACCTAGACCAAGATTGGGTTTCTGTCCTCCCATTTCATGCAATATCTGTTCCTCTAATCTTGGATTCTTTTTATGTTGCAGAAGTTTTTCATGTCCAGTTACTTTTCCCATTGCTCATGCATCTTTTAGTGTTTACATTCCTGAACACCATTCAAATACAGGTTGTTACATGTTGTCTACTTTTCTGTTAAGTAATTTTTTAATAATAGTTTCTGAGTAGAAATGGGGATAAAGACATGCCATAATATGCTAGGTATTTAGATTCTAAGAAATAGAGAAGTAGAAAGGCTGTAATGTGTTAAAGATTTGAGTAGTCATAGCAATTCAGTGTTGTAAAAAAGTTAAAAAAGAATCCATTTTGAATGTACTGTATCTCATATATTAGAATTTGCTTACATAAGTTTAGTGGAAGTTTAGTGTAAAAAACTTTATTTATTAGTCATAATTTTTCATCATAATTTAACCTAATCCCCATTAGATAACTGTGAATTATAGAGAATTAGATAACTGTTACATATAGAGATGTTTCCATCTGCATGAAAATATTCAGGATTAGGGTTGCTCAATCATCCTTTTGGACTCTCACTGACCTGAAAGGATAACAATGGCCACTGAACTTAATTAAGCCAAATGTATCTGCTGCAATGACTGATTTGGAAATGGAAATTCATTCAGCAGTGCTTGCTAGCAATGAACTGGTCTGGAATAAAGTGTCTTTCAATGGAGGTGAAGATCAGCCTGTGGCAAGCAGCAGGAAGGCACAGGGCTTTCAGCAGACATCAAGTAACATGAAAGGAACTGAGTTGGGTCTCAGTCTAGCTTTGGCCACAGAATCCGCTGAAAGACTTTGAATTGTACAGTAGAAAACCCTTTTTTCAGAATTCCAAGGAAGTGGATCACCAAACAAAATGATACTTTGGAATTCTGACAATGACGTTATAAGCATTAAGAGTGTAGTTCATTGCACATTTGAAGTCCTTTACATCTGCCAGAGGTGAAAGAAGTATGAATGAATAGTCAGGACTGTGACCACACCACTCTATGCCAGTGCTAAGTGCTCATGGAGTTATAGTTTTTTAGAGTTTCTTTCCTTCTCTCCATCTCTGCAGATAATTATATCCTCCTTCCGGGACAGAGACTCAGTAAAATCTCCTCAAGGCTACTCATCATCAACCACGAACCTCTATATTCTAGTGTCATAGGAAGATTTGCTCCAGGACAGGCATTTTTTCTTAGAAAATGAAAGTAGCTAGAGCTGGTAATGGGGTGCAAATGACTCAATTAACTTGTCAAGTGTCAGAAGTTCAAGATGGTTTTCAGATCTAGTCACAATGAAATTTCTACCAGCTAGAAATTTTCTGCCAATCATGTGTTTCTAAAATCCTTAACTACAAATTCATATTGTCAAAAACTACCAGGATTATTTTATTTTTCACTCTGTCCTATTCTCTCTTTTTACTGCTTTAAAATGGTTAGGTTGCTCTTTTTTATTCATTTTGATCATTCATTAGATCAAAAAATTATCAGGATTTGTTAAAATGAACTCACAAAATCCATAAAACTAAGACAAATAGTGGTTTTATCTACAAGGTGTCAGAACAAATTGAAAAATCTAGCAATTAGCACTAAGATTTCAGCAGAAGCTCATTTTACTTCAGCCCAGTGCTCTAAAGGGACTTTAATAACCTGCTGTTTGACTTCAGAAGCAGAGACATAGTGAAATTGGCAACAATACTCTGGCACAAGACAAGTAACAAAGAGAGTGTTAAAGCAGCCTCCTGGAGAGAACCACTAAGTCAATGAATTTGGGTATCTTCTAAAAGAATTTTTGTGTTGTAAGCAGAGCCATATACTCTTGAAGAATCATGTTGCATCAGTAGTATATCCACATCCCAATGTGATAATCAATAGGGGATTCAAAGAGAAGGAGAAGTAAAAGCAAGGGGTAACAGTGAGATGGAATGTAAATAACATTAGAACAACTGTCTTTCTCCTAAAATTCTATTTAAGAGGTCTGTGCTGTGATGTTTAATACAAAATGGCACTAGTGGAGTGAAATGTGAAGAATGGGTAGGTGTTAGTGATGTGCAAAGTGGCAAGCTTGTTTTTAAATGGTTTGGCAAAGACCTAGCTGTGACAAACAAAGCACTGTTGACAACTTGGAATCCCCTTTAGTGTGATGCCCCTTCTCCTTGATTAGATTTAAGACTGAAGTTGTTATCTGCTTTTTGTTATGTGCATTCACCTTTCTCTTATTGAAAGCAAGTTAGGAAAATTTTATCTGACACCAGAAAAAGCTGCAGGAATGTTTTCATCTTGAAAATTCTGCTTTAACTTTTAAATAATTAAGACATTTAATTTTCATAGACACCCATTTATAAGAAAAGAAGGTAGAAAATAAGGAGTATTGACTTAGGATTTGTTTTATTTTTGTTGCAATATTTTGACACAAACCAAATGAATGCTTTTGCTGATGATCAGTTGCACTTCCTAGCATGTGCCTTACTTATTACTCTAAGTCAAATTCTTGCATGTAGTTCATACCATCAGGTAGAAAACTTTGGTATTTTTAAAATGAAATTACTAAGCTGCTCACCTTCTCTTACTAAACTTCTAGGTAATAGGAAATATTTTGTTCTGTTTGGATCTGGAAGTTTCTCCATACTTCTATTTCCAAAGTGGAGTAACATGATAAATGGTTGGCTCCAGTTGCAGAGAGACTGATTTTTTTTTTAAATTTAAAACAAAATATGGAAATATTGCTTCTTAGAGTTTTTCTGCATGTGCGTACAGAAAGACAACGTGAATCATTAAAAGTGTGAATTTCAAAGGGATTTGTTGTGCCACATTTGTTACACACCCACTCTGTGTGGGCACAGAGAAGTAAAGTGATTTTCTTTGAGTTCAGCTGAACTGTTAAGTTAGCTATTTTCACAGAATCACTGAATAGCTGAGGTTGACAGGGACACCTGCAAGTCATCTGATCCACCCCTTCTGGTCTTGCAGGGCCACCTGGAGCTCAGGAACATGACCAGATGGCTAAGAGAAGGAAACACACAGAATCACAGAATGTCAGGGATTGGAAGGGACCTCAAGAGATCATCTAGTCCAATCCCCTGATGGAGAAGGAACACCTAGATCAGGTCACCATAACCTCTCTGGGCAGCTTGTGCCAGTGCTGCCATCCTCACAGTAAAAAAGTGTTTCATTATATTCAGAGGGGACTTTGCTCCATTTTGTGCCCGTTGTCATTAGGCACCACTGAGAAGACCCTATCTCCATTTTATTTGGACTCCCTTCAGACACTTGTACATATTAATGAAATCTCCCCCAACCCTTCTCCTCCAGGTGAAACATCCCAAACTCTCTCAGCTTTCCTTATAGGAGAGATGCTCCAGACTCTTAATCAGCTTTGTGACCCTTCTTTGGACCCCTTCCAGCACATCCATGTATGGAGGAGCCTTGTACTTCAGATGTGTCCTCTTCAGTGCCAAGTAGATAGGAATAATCACTCCTTTAGCCTTCCAGCAAAACTCCTTTAATGCAGCTCAGGATATTGTTAGTCTTTTTATGTGGCAAATTTGTCATATATGGACAAATCTTTGGCTGTAGTTTTTGCTTCATTTGCATAGTTGTACTGTGATCATTTTTTAATTATATACTTATAGACAATTTTCCCACATTTCCCACTCTCTCACTCAATCTCTGTTCAGTGAATAAGTCCCATCTACCAGTCTTCAGCTTTCAGATTTGATTTAATGAAAGCGTATATTTAATTAAGGAGCATATTCTCTGAGGCATGCTTGGAAGGGGCTCACTGTTGGTGAGTTCTTCTCTGTTCTGGAGTTCCTAAATGCTACTTTAATCACAACAATGACATGTACTTCAAAAGGCTTCCTTACTTTTTTCTGGCTTTGGGATTAGCCATCTGGTCTTCAGTCAAGTGCTGACTTCAGCCAGACTGTGAGCAGTAGGAGAATATGCTGCTCATATCTCCACTGAAACAATTGCTGTTACCTGCACTGCTGATAATTTTCCTCCCTGGCTTTCCTGAATTGGTGTTCATCAATACAATGCTGAAGAGTGAGACCTTTGTGCCGTGTAGGTTCATTCTGAGAGGAAGCACTATTTCGTAGAATCATAGAATGAT